>JBAIZL010000005.1:512500-535000 GCA_036971475.1 Prosapia bicincta
TGTGTGTGTGTGTGTGTGTTTGTGTGTGTGTGTGTGTACGTGTGTGTGTGTGTGTGTGTGTGTGTGTGTGTGTGTGTGTGTGTGTGTGTGTGTGTGTGTGTGTGTGTGTGTGTGTGTGTGTGTGTGTTTGTGTGTGTGTGTGTGTGTGTGTGTGTGTGTGAGAGAGTGTGTATGTGTAAGTGTGTGTGTGTGTGTGTGTCATTTTCCATATTATATACAAATTAACGTCAAATTTAGTCAGTTAAATTTATTAAATTCAAATTAACAATTTAACTTAGACAATGACTTCATTCTATGTTGAAAAATTTTATAAATCTTAAAAGTAATAAAATTAATTAGTATAACAAAAATGTTTAAATAATGAATATAAATATTAAATTTACTAAGTGGTTTTGGCCATAAGCTAATCATTTTCAAGAAGACCAGATTTATTGAATCATATAAATTTTAAAATTATTTATAATAAAATGTGAATTTACCAATTCAATCTTGAAATAAGAAGATACAATTTTTTAATATGTTAAATTTGCAAATAATTTTATTTAAAAATGTGTAAATGTAATTAATGCATTGTATATGAAATGTGGGATTTAAATATGTGAAAAATAACGAACTTTTAATTAATTATTTGTGAATATAATGAGAGAGTTAAATGTGTTTTATTTGAAAAGAAAATTATTTTAGTTTAAAATCAGTAATTAAATGCATTATAAAAACTTACAGTATTTGAATTTTTCCTGTGTTGAACATCCAATAAAACCTTTTAGTTTTTTCCAACTTGATAAATAATGATTATAAAATCAAAGTACAGTTTTAATTAAATTTCATTAATTAATAAATATATAAAATTCAGAACCTAATGTTTCTTCAAACGAGTTCTCTAATGAGAACAATTTTATTGAGCTATTCTAAAAATTAGTTGGTTTTTTGTATTGAAGCCCAGAGACGATGTCTACTGGCAGAACATGTTTAAAGAACACAGGAGCCTTTTAAAATAGGTATCTTAAACATGATCATATTTTGCACGTCCCTCTGCTGTGCCTGCAGTTCTCATGAAGTGGTAAGATTCTTTTAAATTTGTGTGTGTTCATATAAATGTTGCTTCTTTCCAGCTGACTATTTTACTGACATATTTGACTATATACAGACCCAACAAACCTGCCAACCATCTTAGGGGAGGTCGTACAAACGTTAAAGTAGTAGTCAGCGGGAATAGGCTTGCATTTGGGCGTGGTACATTACGCGGGAACACAAGACAAAATTTAGGGATCTTAACACGGTACACAAAACGGTGTGAGCAGCAGATATATAAATATATAATAAATAAATATGTAATTCTGCAACAAAACAACGAAAACCGAAACAGAAGCTAAGGGGAGCGGGGGGGACGTTGCAACACACACACACACACACACACACACATGTAGTATTTACTGCTTACATAATAATTAATGTCCTTCATCTTAGATGCTTGACTAGGTTTGTGTCCCTGTCTCACTTTGCTCCACCCGCCTTGGAATAGCATTATTCCTACCTTGGCTCTGATCGCGCGAGCTGTGATTGTTTTATGTACCTGACTTATCTTACGTCCCTTTGCGACCCAACCTAACCTTAGATAATTCTCGCACTAGCCTAAAGCACGGGGGATTATTTAGTTTTCCTCCAAGTTAGTAACTAAACATTTGCAAAATAATATAGCTTGCAATGCTCCTGAAGCCAAGTCGACCCTAAAGTTTGAACGCAAATTACATCGCTAATATATATTTAATAATGGGGAATGTAGAAAATAGATTTAAATAGTAGATTTGGTCCAGTAAATCTGTATTAATAGAAGCTGTTGCACTGGGCGGCAAAATTAAAACTCAATTATTGCAATGTCTTGGCCTTAATTATAGCAATCTGTTCTGTAGTCTGTATGAATCGTTAAAGTCTTTTCACTTCTACATGTCACAATTCGAAGATCTGAAGTCATTAGCACGTATTAACCGTCAATATCTTTTCATTTGTGTTTGTGCTTTTTCTTGATCTATCTAGTAGAAAAAGATTTTTCGTTTTTTAAAAAGAATAACTCTTCTTTTATTTCTAAGGGAGATGCTGTATGTAAGTTAATCAATAGATTTCAACCATCTTGCATAGCCATAAATAAGACTTAAAGACTCTCTGATTTATCTGTAAGAATAACAGAAAAATCAAATAGACCCTATCTATATGAATTAAATTCATCTCTTTGATTACAATAAATCATATTAATGGCGTGAATACACCTCTTTGATGCAATATGTCTCTCTGCTGCCATTACATTTCTTTGCCGCCTCACCATCATACTTTCGTCTCCCACCGGAGAGCAAAGGCGCAATGGATATTTAGTGTGATAAAGTCTGCCGCTGTTATCTACGCCTCTGTAATGTCTGTGGTGTAGAGAGAGAGAGGGACGACGCAGAGCTAAGCACAAATGTAGCGCTACCATTAACGAAGCAAGGGTTACAGTGTGAATGACGTCAGGAAGACTTGCATCTACCCGTGATAACACTGAGCTATTTCTACTTTTGCATGTGTTTTATTTCTGTTTAATTGAATTCATTAGGTAATCTGATAGTTGTAATACCAGCCGACCGGTAAAATATGAATTCGCTCTGTTGGGGGAATCTGGAAGCAAGTAGAATATCCAATCGCAATTATACAACCAGTCCTTAACGCACGGTGATTATTATGTTACAGGTCATACAATCTGGGTTCATAGATCAATCCCAAATTAGAACAAAGGCATTCCTGATGGTAATATGTTAAACTTTGCGTACATCTCTCCTTACTATACGTCAAATATAGCAGTAACCCACTTAATATTGGTTCATCTTGGCAATCAGTTGTAAATATCCCCTCTTACTTACGAATCTCTTTACAACATTCTCAACCGAACAACCTTGCAACTGTAACGGTTTGCAATAAGATATTCAGTATATATAAAGAACCACTCCGAACAGAAAAGGGCTAAGTTAGTTGCAACATTCTTTTGTTTACAACAACTATTCTCGCCGTTTGCTCTATTTAATGAATTTAATGCGCGGCATTGACGAACGCGTTTCTCGCAATAATATTCCGCGCCATTATGAGCCACCTTTTTGCTATTAATTAGCGTTTGGGGATCGCCAAATTATTGCAACGCAAAAACTAGATCCCATTTACTGTAGGTGCGGTCGTGCAAGTTTTTTACGCAGTATTTTGTATTGCTCAGAGCAATTGGTGACGTGGGCTTTTGAGGAAACACATTGATGAAAGGGGTCAAAGTTTAAAGGGGGTTTTGAATAAAGAATGAGGATTAATGAAGGACACCGTATGGATGCACTGTGGCGATCACATAAAGGACACAGTATGGGTGCACTGTGGCGATCATATGAAGGACACCGTATGGATGCACTGTGGCGATCACATGAAGGACACCGTATGGGTGCACTGTGGCGATCACATGAAGGACACCGTATGGGTGCACTGTGGCGATCATATGAAGGACACAGTATGGGTGCACTGTGGCGATCACATGAAGGACACCGTATGGATGCACTGTGGCGATCATATGAAGGACACCGTATGGGTGCACTGTGGCAATCACATGAAGGACACAGTATGGGTGCACTGTGGCGATCACATGAAGGACACCGTATGGATGCACTGTGGCGATCACATGAAGGACACCGTATGGGTGCACTGTGGCGATCACATGAAGGCCACCGTATGGATGCTCTGTGGTGACCACATGAAGGACACCGTATGGGTGCACTGTGGCGATCACATGAAGGACACCGTATGGGTGCACTGTGGCGATCACATGAAGGACACCGTATGGGTGCACTGTGGCGATCACATGAAGGACACCGTATGGGTGCACTGTGGCAATCACATGAAGGACACAGTATGGGTGCACTGTGGCGATCACATGAAGGACACCGTATGGGTGCACTGTGGCGATCACATGAAGGACACCGTATGGGTGCACTGTGGCGATCACATGAAGGCCACCGTATGGATGCTCTGTGGTGACCACATGAAGGACACCGTATGGGTGCACTGTGGCGATCACATGAAGGACACCGTATGGGTGCACTGTGGCGATCACATGAAGGACACCGTATGGGTGCACTGTGGCGATCACATGAAGGACACCGTATGGGTGCACTGTGGTGACCACATGAAGGACACCGTATGGGTGCACTGTGGCGATCACATGAAGGACACCGTATGGGTGCACTGTGGCGATCACATGAAGGACACCGTATGGGTGCACTGTGGCGATCACATGAAGGACACCGTATGGGTGCACTGTGGTGACCATATAAAGGACACCGTATGGATGCACTGTGGCGATCACATGAAAGACACCGTATGGGTGCACTGTGGCGATCACATGAAGGACACCGTATGGATGCACTGTGGCGATCACATGAAGGACACCGTATGGATGCAATGTGGCGATCACATAAAGGACACCGTATGGGTGCACTCTGGCGATCACATGAAGGACACCGTATGGGTGCACTGTGGTGACCACATGAAGGACACCGTATGGGTGCACTGTGGTGACCACATAAAGGACACCGTATCGATGCACTGTGGCGATCACATGAAAGACACCGTATGGGTGCACTGTGGCGATCACATGAAGGACACCGTATGGGTGCACTGTGGCGATCATATAAAGGACACCGTATGGGTGCACTGTGGCGATCACATGAAGGACACCGTATGGATGCTCTGTGGTGACCACATGAAGGACACCGTATGGGTGCACTGTGGCGATCACATGAAGGACACCGTATGGGTGCACTGTGGCGATCACATGAAGGACACCGTATGGGTGCACTGTGGCGATCACATGAAGGACACCGTATGGGTGCACTGTGGTGATCACATGAAGGACACCGTATGGATTCACTGTGGCGATCACATGAAGGACACCGTATGGGTGCACTGTGGCGATCACATGAAGGACACCGTATGGGTGCACTGTGGCGATCACATGAAGGACACCGTATGGGTGCACTGTGGCGATCACATAAAGGACACCGTATGGGTGCACTGTGGCGATCACATGAAGGACACCGTATGGGTGCACTGTGGTGACCACATGAAGGACACCGTATGGGTGCACTGTGGTGACCACATAAAGGACACCGTATGGATGCACTGTGGCGATCACATGAAAGACACGGTATGGGTGCACTGTGGCGATCACATGAAGGACACCGTATGGGTGCACTGTGGCGATCATATAAAGGACACCGTATGGGTGCACTGTGGCGATCACATGAAGGACACCGTATGGATGCACTGTGGCGATCACATGAAGGACACCGTATGGATGCACTGTGGCGATCACATGAAGGACACCGTATTGGTGCACTGTGGTGACCACATGAAGGACACCGTATGGGTGCACTGTGGTGACCACATAAAGGACACCGTATGGATGCACTGTGGCGATCACATGAAAGACACCGTATGGGTGCACTGTGGCGATCACATGAAGGACACCGTATGGATGCACTGTGGCGATCACATGAAGGACACCGTATGGATGCAATGTGGCGATCACATAAAGGACACCGTATGGGTGCACTCTGGCGATCACATGAAGGACACCGTATGGGTGCACTGTGGTGACCACATGAAGGACACCGTATGGGTGCACTGTGGTGACCACATAAAGGACACCGTATCGATGCACTGTGGCGATCACATGAAAGACACCGTATGGGTGCACTGTGGCGATCACATGAAGGACACCGTATGGGTGCACTGTGGCGATCATATAAAGGACACCGCATGGGTGCACTGTGGCGATCACATGAAGGTCCCCGTATGGATGCACTGTGGCGATCACATGAAGGACACCGTATGGGTGCACTGTGGTGATCACATGAAGGACGCCGGATGGATGCACTGTGGTGACCACATGAAGGACACCGTATGGGTGCACTGTGGCGATCACATGAAGGACACCGTATGGGCGCACTGTGTTGATCACATGAAGGACACCGTATGGATACACTGTGGCGATCACATGAAGGACACCGTATGGATGCACTGTGGTGACCGCATAAAGGACACCGTATGGGTGCACTGTGGCGATCACATGAGGGACACCGTATGGGTGCACTTTAGCGATCACATAAAGGACACCGTATGGGTGCACTGTGGCGATCACATGAAGGACACCGTATGGGTGCACTCTAGCGATCACATAAAGGACACCGTATGGGTGCACTGTGATGATCACATGAAGGACACCGTATGGATGCACTGTGGTGACCACATGAAGGACACCGTATGGGTACACTGTGGCGATCACATGAAGGACACCGTATGGGTGCACTGTGGCGATCACATAAAGGACGCCGTATGGATGCACTGTGGCGATCACATGAAGACAACGTATGGGTGCACTGTGGCGATCACACGAAGGACACCGTATGGGTGCACTGTGGCGATCACATGAAGGACACCGTATGGGTGCACTGTGGCGATCACATGAAGGACACCGTATGGATGCACTGTGGTGACCACATAAAGGACACCGTATGGATGCACTGTGGCGATCACATGAAGGACACCGTATGGGTGCACTGTGGCGATCACATAAAGGACACCGTATGGGTGCACTGTGGCGATCACATGAAGGACACCGTATGGGTGCACTGTCGTGACCACATGAAGGACACCGTATGGGTGCACTGTGGTGACCACATAAAGAACACCGTATGGATGCACTGTGGCGATCACATGAAAGACACGGTATGGGTGCACTTTGGCGATCACATGAAGGACACCGTATGGGTGCACTGTGGCGATCATATAAAGGACACCGTATGGATGCACTGTGGCAATCACATGAAGGACACCGTATGGATGCACTGTGGCGATCACATAAAGGACACCGTATGGGTGCACTGTGGCGATCACATGAAGGACACCGTATGGGTGCACTGTGGTGACCACATGAAGGACACCGTATGGGTGCACTGTGGCGATCACATAAAGGACACCGTATGGGTGCACTGTGGCGATCACATGAAAGACACGGTATGGATGCACTGTGGCGATCACATAAAGGACACCGTATGGATGCACTGTGGCGATCACATGAAGGACACCGTATGGGTGCACTGTGGTGATCACATGAAGGACACCGTATGGATGCACTGTGGTGACCACATGAAGGACACCGTATGGGTGCACTGTGGCGATCACATGAAGGACACCGTATGGGCGCACTGTGTTGATCACATGAAGGACACCGTATGGATACACTGTGGCGATCACATGAAGGACACCGTATGGGTGCACTGTGGCGATCACATGAAGGACACCGTATGGATGCACTGTGGTGACCACATGAAGGACACCGTATGGGTGCACTGTGGCGATCACATGAAGGACACCGTATGGGCGCACTGTGTTGATCACATGAAGGACACCGTATGGATACACTGTGGTGACCGCATAAAGGACACCGTATGGGTCCACTGTGGCGATCACATGAAGGACACCGTATGGGTGCACTTTAGCGATCACATAAAGGACACCGTATGGGTGCACTGTGGCGATCACATGAAGGACACCGTATGGGTGCACTTTAGCGGTCACATAAAGGACACCGTATGGGTGCACTGTGGTGACCACATAAAGGACACCGTATGGTTGCACTGTGGCGATCACATGAAGGACACCGTATGGGTGCACTGTGGCGATCACATAAAGGACACCGTATGGGTGCACTGTGGTGATCACATGAAGGACACCGTATGGATGCACTGTGGTGACCACATGAAGGACACCGTATGGGTGCACTGTGGCGATCACATGAAGGACACCGTATGGGTGCACTGTGGCGATCACATGAAGGACACCGTATGGATTAACTGTGGCGATCACATAAAGGACACCGTATGGATGCACTGTGGCGATCACATGAAGGACGCCGTATGTGTGCACTGTGGCGATCACATGAAGGACACCGTATGGGTGCACTCTGGCGATCACATGAAGGACACCGTATGGGTGCACTGTGGCGATCACATAAAGGACACCGTATGGGTGCACTGTGGCGATCACATAAAGGACACCGTATGGATGCACTGTGGTGACCTCATTAATTACACCGTATGGGTGCACTGTGGCGATCACATGAAGGACACCGTATGGATGCACTGTGGCGATCACATGAAGCACACCGTATGGGTGCACTGTGGCGATCACATGAAGGACACCGTATGGATGCACTGTGGCGATCACATGAAGGACACCGTATGGATGCACTGTGGCGATCACATGAAGGACATCGTATGGATGCACTGTGGCGATCACATTAAGGACATCGTATGGGTGTACTGTGGCAATCACACCAAAATTAGGAAATAGGAAGGAATGTAAAAAGATAGTTAGGTTTTTGCAGGTGTGCTAAAGCACATGACAAAAGCCAAAGGTATTACCTAGCCCTAAAAAATTGGGGACAAACCTATTTGCTTGGGTTTACAACAAATTTGTTTGGTAAGGTTTGGAAGTGTTGGCGCTAAAGTACCCCGGTATAAAGTGAAAGCCCTTAAGTGTCCTTGGCTAGCCCTTATATACTTATTATAAGTACAAATATAAATAGAGTTAATTTACCAGTGAAGCATAGTGTATATGATAACTCGAAATAACTATCTTAGCTCACAAAGTAGTACCACACCTATCCTGCAACGTCACATAGAAGTAAGGCTTCCACTGGATGGGAATGCCTCTAGTGCCGTAGGTAGAGGTGCATACACTTATACAATTGCAACTTTTACGATTATAGTCCCTTTTGGCCTTATGCACAATCATTATTCGGAGATCAAAAACGAAGGTCGAAACAATGACAACCCTGATACATTAATTTTGAGGTACCCCTCGTTGGGACTCGACATGCGTAAACGTCTATACACGGAGATCTTAAGAGAGCCAGACGGTTATTTTCCTCTTTATTTTTAGGTTAGGTTTAAATTATTCACAAATGAAATTTTTATGTCCAGGAATATAATATATGCAATTTATTTATCGTACGTTAGGTTACAATAAAATAATTAAGATTATCGCTGTACTAAAATATTTTGAAAATTAATCTAACATAAGTTGCTTTGCCTGAATCCTTAATGGTGTCAAGACTTTATCGCTAGCATTTCGTGAGACGTGGTGCTATTCATGCTCGATCTGACGACTAGTTGGGTTCTGCCCGTTGCGTTTACCTGAGTCCTTATTGGTGTCATGCCTTTATCGCTAGCATTTCGTGAGACGTGGTGCTATTCCTGATCGATCTGACGACTAGTTGGGTTCTGCCCGTTGAATTTACCTGAGTCCTTATTGGTGTCATGCCTTTATCACTAGCATTTCGTGAGACGTGGTTCCATTCCCAATCTGTTTGACGGCTTGTTGGGTTCTGCCCGTTGTGTTTACCCGAGTCCTTATTGGTGTCATGCCTTTATCGCTAGCATTTCGTGAGACGTGGTTCCATTCCTGATTGATCTGGCGGGTTTTTAGGTTCTACCCGTTGTGTTTACCCGAGTCCTTATTGGTGTCATGCCTTTATCGCTAGTATTCCGTGAGACGTGGTTCCACTCCTGATCGATCTGGCGGCTTATTGGGTTTTACCCGTTGTGTTTACCTGCGTCCTTATTGGTGTCATGCCTTTATCACTAGCATTTCGTGAGACGTGGTTCCATTCCCAATCTGTTTGACGGCTTGTTGGGTTCTGCCCGTTGTGTTTACCCGAGTCCTTATTGGTGTCATGCCTTTATCGCTAGCATTTCGTGAGACGTGGTTCCATTCCTGATTGATCTGACGACTAGTTGGGTTCTGCCCGTTGTGTTTACCCGAGTCCTTATTGGTGTCATGCCTTTATCGCTAGCATTTCGTGAGACGTGGTTCCATTCCTGATTGATCTAGCGGCTTGTTAGGTCCTGCCCGTTGAGTTTACCTGAGTCCTTATTGGTGTCATGCCTTTATCACTAGCATATCGTGAGACGTGGTGCCATTGCTGATCGATGTGGCGGCTTGTTGGGTTCTGCCCGTTGAGTTTACCTGAGTCCTTATTGGTGTCATGCCTTTATCGCTAGCATTTCGTGAGACGTTGTTCCATTCCTGATTGATCTGGCGGCTTGTTAGGTCCTGCCCGTTGAGTTTACCTGAGTCCTTATTGGTGTCATGCCTTTATCGCTAGCATATCGTGAGACGTGGTGCCATTGCTGATCGATGTGGCGGCTTGTTGGGTTCTGCCCGTTGAGTTTACCTGAGTCCTTATTGGTGTCATGCCTTTATCGCTAGCATTTCGTGAGACGTGGTTCCATTCCTGATTGATCTGGCGGCTTGTTAGGTCCTGCCCGTTGAGTTTACCTGAGTCCTTATTGGTGTCATGCCTTTATCGCTAGCATATCGTGAGACGTGGTGCCATTGCTGATCGATGTGGCGGCTTGTTGGGTTCTGCCCGTTGAGTTTACCTGAGTCCTTATTGGTGTCATGCCTTTATCGCTAGCATTTCGTGAGACGTGGTTCCATTCCTGATTGATCTGGCGGCTTGTTAGGTCCTGCCCGTTGAGTTTACCTGAGTCCTTATTGGTGTCATGCCTTTATCGCTAGCATTTCGTGAGACGTGGTTCCATTCCTGATTGATCTGGCGGCTTGTTAGGTCCTGCCCGTTGAGTTTACCTGAGTCCTTATTGGTGTCATGCCTTTATCGCTAGCATTTCGTGAGACGTGGTTCCATTCCTGATTGATCTGGCGGCTTGTTAGGTCCTGCCCGTTGAGTTTACCTGAGTCCTTATTGGTGTCATGCCTTTATCGCTAGCATTTCGTGAGACGTGGTTCCATTCCTGATTGATCTGGCGGCTTGTTAGGTCCTGCCCGTTGAGTTTACCCGAGTCCTTATTGGTGTCATGCCTTTATCGCTAGCATTTCGTGAGACGTGGTTCCATTCCTGATTGATCTGGCGGCTTGTTAGGTCCTGCCCGTTGAGTTTACCCGAGTCCTTATTGGTGTCATGCCTTTATCGCTAGCATATCGTGAGACGTGGTTCCATTCCCAATCTATTTCACTGCTTGTTGGGTTCTGCCCGTTGTGTTTACCTGAGACCGGTAACATTACCAAATCACATATATTTGCTCAAGGCACTTGTGCGTCGGATTGTGTTTTGAAGGTATAGGTCCGGTCACTCACATTTATAAATGGCACTTGTTCTTCGGATTGTGTTGGTAAGGAATGTGCCCGGTAAGATTCGCAAATCACTCCTATTTGCTCAAGGCACTTGTGCGTCGGATTGTGTTTTGAAGGTATAGGTCCGGTCACTCACATTTATAAATGGCACTTGTTCTTCGGATTGTGTTGGTAAGGAATGTGCCCGGTAAGATTACCAAATCACCTCTATTTGCTCATGACAATTGTGCGTCGGATTGTGTTAAGAAGGTAATAGTAACAAATCACTTCTATTTGCTCATTTCACTTGTGCGTCAGATTGTGTTGGGAAGGTAATAGTACAGTAAGAATAACAAATCGCCTCTATTTGCTCATGGTACATGTGCGACGGATTGTGTTGGGAAGGTATGAGGCCGGTAAGATTAACAAATCACCTCTATTTGCTCATGGCACTTGTGCGTCGGATTGTGTTGGGAAGGTAGTAGTCCGGAAAGATTAATTAATCACTTCTATTTGCTCATGGCCCTTGTGCGTCGGTTTGTGTTGGGAAGATATGTGTCCGGTAAGATTACCAAATCACCTCTATTTGCTCATGGCACTTGTGCGTCAGATTGTGTTGGGAAGGTAGTAGTCCAGTAAGAATAACAAATCACCTCTTTTTGCTCATGGTACATGTGCGTCGGATTGTGTTGGGAAGGTATGAGGCCGGTAAGATTAACAAATCACCTCTATTTGCTCATGGCATTTGTGCGTCAGATTGTGTTGGGAAGGTAGTAGTCCAGTAAGAATAACAAATCACCTCTTTTTGCTCATGGTACATGTGCGTCGGATTGTGTTGGGAAGGTATGAGGCCGGTAAGATTAACAAATCACCTCTATTTGCTCATGGCATTTGTGCGTCGGATTGTGTTGGGAAGGTATTAGTCCGAAAAGATTAACAAATCACCTCTATTTGCTCATGGCCCTTGTGCGTCGGTTTGTGTTGGGAAGATATGTGTCCGGTAAGATTAACTAATCACCTCTATTTGCTCATAGCACTTGTGCGTCGTATTGTGTTGAGAAGGTAAGATTAACAAATCACCTCTATTTGCTCATGGCATTTGTGCGTCGGATTGTGTTGGGAAGACCTTAGTCCGGAAATATTAACAAATCACTTCTTTGCTCATGGCCCTTGTGCGTCGGTTTGTGTTGGGAAGATATGTGTCCGGTAAGATTAACTAATCACCTCTATTTGCTCATAGCACTTGTGCGTCGTATTATGTTGAGAAGGTAAGATTAACAAATCACCTCTATTTGCTCATGGCATTTGTGCGTCGGATTGTGTTGGGAAGACCTTAGTCCGGAAATATTAACAAATCACTTCTATTTGCTCATGGCCCTTGTGCGTCGGTTTGTGTTGGGGAGATATGTGTCCGGTAAGATTACCAAATCACCTCTATTTGCTCATGGCAATTGTGCGTCGGATTGTGTTGGGAAGGCCTTAGTCCGGAAAGATTAACAAATCACTTCTATTTGCTCATGGCCCTTGTGCGTCGGTTAGTGTTGGGGAGATATGTGTCCGGTAAGATTACCAAATCACCTCTATTTGCTCATGGCAATTGTGCGTCGGATTGTGTTGGGAAGGTAAGATTAACAATTCACGTCTAATTTCTCATGGCACTTGTGTGGCGGATTGTGTTGGGAATGTACGTATCCGGTAAGATTAACAAATCACATTTATTTTTTCATGGCATTTGTATGTCGGATTGTTTTGGGTAGGTAAGTGTCCGGTGATTATCAAATCATCTCTATTTGCTCATGGCATTTGTGCGTCGGATTGTGTTGGGAAGGCCTTAGTCCGGGAAGATTAACAAATCACCTCTATTTGCTCATGACCCTTGTGCGTCGGTTTGTGTTGGGAAAGTATTCGTCCGGTAAGAATAAGTAATCACCTCTATTTGATTATGGGACTTTTGCGTTGGATTGTGTTGGGTAGGTAAGATTAACAATTCACTTCTAATTTCTCATGGCACTTGTGCGTCGGATTGTGTTGGGAATGTACGTATCCGGTAAGATTAACAAATCACCTCTTTTTTTAATGGAATTTTTATGTCGGATTGTGTTGGGAAGGCATTAGTTCGGAAAGATTAACAAATCACCTCTATTTGCTCATCGCACTTGTGCGTCGAATTGTGTTGGGAAAGTATGTGTCCGGTAAGAATAACAAATTACCACTATTTGCTCATGGGACTTGTGCGTCGGATTGTGTTGGGAAGCTAAAATTAACAAATCTTCTCTATTTGTTCACGGCACTTGTGCGTCGGATTGTGTTGGGAAGACATTAGTCTGGTAACATTTAACAAATCACCTCTATTTGCTCATAGCACTTGTGCGTCGGATTGTGTTGAGAAGGTAAGATTAACAAATCACCTCTATTTTCTCATCGCAATCGTGCGTAGGATTGTGTTGGGAATGTACGTATCCGGTATGATTAACAAATCACCTCTATTTGCTCATAGCACTTGTGCGTCGGATTGTGTTGAGAAGGTAAGATTAACAAATCTCCTCTATTTGCTCATAGCACTTGTGCGTCGGATTGTGTTGAGAAGGTAAGATTAACAAATCACCTCTATTTGCTCATAGCACTTGTGCGTCGGATAGTGTTGAGAAGGTAAGATTAACAAATCACCTCTATTTGCTCATAGCACTTGTGCGTCGGATTGTGTTGAGAAGGTAAGATTAACAAATCATCTCAATTACTCATGGCACTTGTGCGTCGGATTGTGTTGGGAATGCATTAGTCCGGAAAGATTAACAAATCACTTCTATTTGCTCATGGCCCTTGTTCGTCGGATTGCGTTGGGAAGGCATTAGTCCGGAAAGATTAACAAATCACTTCTATTTGCTCATGGCCCTTGTTCGTCGGATTGCGTTGGGAAGGTAAGATTAACAAATTACCTCTATTTGCTCATAGCACTTGTGCGTCGGATTGTGTTGAGAAGGTAAGATTAACAAATCATCTCAATTACTCATGGCACTTTTGCGTCGGATTGTGTTGGGAAGGCATTAGTCCGGAAAGATTAACAAATCACTTCTATTTGCTCATGGCCCTTGTTCGTCGGATTGCGTTGGGAAGGTAAGATTAACAAATTACCTCTATTTGCTCATAGCACTTGTGCGTCGGATTGTGTTGGGAAGGCATTAGTCCGGAAAGATTAACAAATCACTTCTATTTGCTCATGGCCCTTGTTCGTCGGATTGCGTTGGGAAGGTAAGATTAACAAATTACCTCTATTTGCTCATAGCACTTGTGCGTCGGATTGTGTTGGGAAGGCATTAGTCCGGAAAGATTAACAAATCACTTCTATTTGCTCATGGCCCTTGTTCGTCGGATTGCGTTGGGAAGGTAAGATTAACAAATTACCTCTATTTGCTCATAGCACTTGTGCGTCGGATTGTGTTGGGAAGGCCTTAGTCCGGAAAGATTAACAAATCACTTCTATTTGCTCATGGCCCTTGTTCGTCGGATTGCGTTGGGAAGGTAAGATTAACAAATTACCTCTATTTGCTCATAGCACTTGTTCGTCGGATTGCGTTGGGAAGGTAAGATTAACAAATTACCTCTATTTGCTCATGCCACTTGTGCGTCGGATTGTGTTGGGAAGGCATTAGTCCGGAAAGAATTACAAATCACTTTTATTTGCTCATGGCCCTTGTTCGTCGGATTTGCGTTGGGAAGGTAAGATTAACAAATCACTTCTATTTGCTCATGGCCCTTGTGCGTCGGTTTGTGTTGGGGAGATATATGTCTGGTAAGATTAACTAATCACCTCTATTTGCTCATGACAATTGTGTGTCGGATTGTGTTGGGAAGGTAAAATTAACAAATCACTTCTATTTGCTCATGGCCCTTGTGCGACGGTTTGTGTTGGGGAGATATGTGTCTGGTAAGATTAACAAATCACTTTTATTTGCTCATGGCCCTTGTTCGTCGGATTGCGTTGGGAAGGTAAGATTAACAAATCACCTCTATTTGCTCATAGCACTTGTGCGTCGGATTGTGTTGGGAAGGCATTAGTCCGGAAAGATTAACAAATCACTTTTATTTGCTCATTGCCCTTGTTCGTCGGATTGCGTTGGGAAGGTAAGATTAACAAATCACTTCTATTTGCTCATGGCCCTTGTGCGACGGTTTGTGTTGGGGAGATATGTGTTTGGTAAGATTAACAAATCACTTCTATTTGCTCATGGCCCTTGTGCGACGGTTTGTGTTGGGGAGATATGTGTCTGGTAAGATTAACTAATCACCTCTATTAGCTCATGCCACTTGTACATCGGATTGTGTTGGGAAGATATGTGTCCGGTAAGATTAACTAATCACCTCTATTTGCTCATGCCACTTGTGCGTCGGATTGTGTTGGGAAGGTAAGATTAACAAATTACCTCTATTTGCTCATAGCACTTGTGCGTCGGATTGTGTTGGGAAGGCCTTAGTCCGGAAAGATTAACAAATCACTTCTATTTGCTCATGGCCCTTGTTCGTCGGATTGCGTTGGGAAGGTAAGATTAACAAATTACCTCTATTTGCTCATAGCACTTGTGCGTCGGATTGTGTTGGGAAGGCCTTAGTCCGGAAAGATTAACAAATCACTTCTATTTGCTCATGGCCCTTGTGCGTCGGTTTGTGTTGGGGAGATATGTGTCTGGTAAGATTTACTAATCACCTCTATTTGCTCATGCCACTTGTACATCGGATTGTGTTGGGGAGATATGTGTCTGGTAAGATTAACTAATCACCTCTATTTGCTCATGCCACTTGTACATCGGATTGTGTTGGGAAGGTAAATTACTAATCAACTCTATTTGCTCATGGCCCTTGTGCGTCGGTTTGTGTTGGGGAGATATGTGTCCGGTAAGATTAACTAATCAACTCTATTTGCTCATGACAATTGTGTGTCGGATTGTGTTGGGAAGGTAAATTACTAATCAACTCTATTTGCTCATCGCACTTGTGCGTCAGATTGTGTTGGGAAGGTATGTGTCCAGTAATCTTGACAAATCACCTCTACTTGCTCATGGCACTTGTGCGTCAGATTGTGTTGGGAAGGTATGTTATCTGGTAAGATTAACAAATCACTTCTATTTGCTCATGGCACTTGTATGTCGGATTGTGTTGGGAAGGTATGTGTCCGGTGATTAACAAATCACCTCTATTTGCTCATCTCACTTGTGCGTCGAATTGTCTTGGGAAGGTATTATTCCGGTAAGATTAACAAATCACCTCTATTTACCGGACAGGTGCTGTTCACGAGCCAATCATTTACCAATTATTGTCAAAATGTCTGTTATGAGTTTTACTACGAGAATTTAGGAGGCGTTAAGTAATGGAATAATTGTTTGGAATGATGCGACCAACATTCCTTATAAATGTGAAAAATGTCAATAGCAGGCCTGTGTGAGAGGAGCACACATTTTGTATGCCACACCTCTAACTTGATGCTAAGCAGGCTCGAGTTGCTAGAAAAGGCTGTAGTTTAACATACAATGTTTTAACCATCTGCAAGAAACATTTGTCCCTCATCACTATTCTTCAATTCTGTACGAACCTCTCTCCTGGCTCAACTATCAGCTTTTGTCGGCTTCCCGTTTTGAAACTAAACTAATCTTTTTTCTTTTGCTTTACGATATTTTATATAGTGTTTTCCCCCAAAACATTAGTTTATTTCAAAGTGCTACATTTTACCTTCGGTTCTAATCCTAGGACGTCTCTTAATTTTATTTTATTTGTAGTTATCTTCCCTTGATGCACCACTAGCGAACTTTCTTCTCCTTCTGTACAAGTTCCCACTTCCCATTAACCTCTTTTTTACTATGTTATTACTGAAGCGTTAAAATTTAAGTAATTAAAGCAAGGCACTTGTTTTCCAAGCGTACAAATTTTACATTAGTAAATATGTATCGCAGAAAACATTTTATTAGCGTGAACAATGAAACACTCGAAATGTGTTTCCCACAACGCGTGTCTCAGACTACGCACGACGGCCGTATTTTGTAGGTCACCTGTTCCGAGTCTTTTGTTTTCTAAATGAATGCAAACTATGAGAATTTGTTCTCCCGTAATTATGCAGATTAATATTAAGGGAATGGGGCAAATTATTCGTTTTTAAGGACCTAGGTGATGTACGCAACGTTAAAGATGCAAATTGCTTTTTTTATAGTTGGAAGAACACGGTCATTTGCAGTAACACATGGTCTCTTTTTCGTGTCAGCTGTCACAGCAAATTTATTTTACAAGATACATAAACATGTTTTAAAATTATAAAAAGTTGTATGTCGACTTTTTTAATAGTTGTCGGCAACCATTTTGGCCCAAAACCAATGTTGTGAATATCTTCTGTGTAAAGTTCTTGGAGTAATTGTGCGAAAGTTTACTTAGAGATCTTGATAGTGTGTATTCCAATAGGAACACAGACGTTAAAGCGAGGTTCCTCACAATTCATATATATATATATATATATATATATATATATATATATATATATATATTCTTGATTTTTACGTTATCCATTGTTTTTCCGTTGCACTGACTTTATGAAGTTAATATATTACTATTGTAAGTAATTTTATCCACCATTAAGTGCAATGATTTTACGTTGTGTGATGAGGAGCCTTTCGGTCACTTGACCAATTGTCGAATCACTGATTACTTTTTCTCAATTTTTCTGGTGTGGATGTTCGGTCCGTCGTGTTGGTACTTGTTGACGTCATACACGTTTCCTCTTGAGTTTTGTGTATAATGTTTTTAAATAGTATGTCTTCTGTATATGTTGTTTGTAGATTCATTAAATTGTTGTGTATGTTTTTATAAATGTGGTATTTTTCTAGTGAGTTTAGTTCTATTGGGTTGTTATTTATTTCAAGTATGGTTAGGTTATTTTCGTAATTTGTTATTTCATGTTTATGTGATATTAGGTGTACTGCAACATTTGATACTTTTGAATTTTTGTTTTTGAATGCTCTATAATGTTTTTCAAATCTTATTTTAAATGATCTGGTTGTTTCCCCTATGTAAACTGCGTTACAGTTGTTACTTTGTACAACAAGTACCAACACGACGGACCGAACATCCACACCAGAAAAATTGAGAAAAAGTAATCAGTGATTCGACAATGGTCAAGTGACCGAAAGGTGCTTCATCACACAACGTAAAATCATTGCACTTAATGAAGCTCTTGCTGGAACTTTACTATTAAATGGATCCATCCATTACGTATTTGACACCTTCCTTCCTATTTGAACGATATCAAGCTCTTGCTGGAACTTTACTATTAAATGGATCCATCCATTACGTATTTCAAACAATAAATAACTGGCAGTAAACTCAGATTAACAATATCTCCCAAATTAAACAATGACAGCTCGTGTTGGCACCACCTGTCAGCAATCGCATTGTTGGACAAATGGATCCATCCATTACGTATTTCAAACAATAAATAACTGGCAGTAAACTCAGATTAACAATATCTCCCAAATTAAACAATGACAGCTCGTGTTGGCACCACCTGTCAGCAATCGCATTGTTGGACAAATGGATCCATCCATTACGTATTTCAAACAATAAATAACTGGCAGTAAACTCAGATTAACAATATCTCCCAAATTAAACAATGACAGCTCGTGTTGGCACCACCTGTCAGCAATCGCATTGTTGCATGAGACGGCCCGTATCGCACTGCAAGGCTTCTATCTACACAAGACAATTAGACGTCACTAATATACCTCACTCGCTTTCGTAATTAATTACCCTTTAAGTGATTGTGTTCTTAAACACAATGAGACATTAAGCCTACACTAGCGTCACCTGTTGTGGGAAGGTTGAAGGAACGTCGTGTAGTTGTGAGAAAACATTTCTATATATGAACCAGGTAGGCTATGTTGTCAAACGATTTAAAAGAAATTGGTTTTTTCCATTCATACCAAATATTGACAATATTTTGTCCCTTGTGTAGCTTGATCGTAAATTAAGGATATTTCTATTGCTACGCCCACTGTCTACCTTCGCCCCCTCCCATTCTTTACATATTTCCTCTTCTTTTTTCCCCTATATTTCTTTTCCCACCTTCCTCTTTATCCCGCTGGTTTTCCCATATTTCCTGTAATTTGTCTTTATTTCCACATTATACCATCTTCTAATTCGTGATTTTTATGCAATTCCTTTCATCTTTCACCTTCATGTTTTTCCATATTGTTTCACCTCTTTTCACATCTCTTCTTCTTCATCTGCTTCCTTTTTCCTTATTGTTCATTCCAGATATTCTCTCCTGTCTTAATTTTTTTTCTGTTCAGACTTTCATCCCACTTTTCTCTTTAGTTGTTATCAGACGTTTTTTTCACTTTCCCTTCTTCTACATCTTTGATTTTCGTAATATTTTTGTCTATATGTACTTTTAACACTCAGCGATTTATTCTTGTGTACAAATGCAGGTATCTCCTCGTTATTATGCTTAACCTTTCCATTATGAAAGACCTCTTATATGTAGTCCATTATACATTTTCTCCTTTACATTGTGTCATTTAGTCAGTGATTTTGCTTGGTCCAGGATGGTTTACCTCTTGCAAAAAGTACGGTTTGACTATAAAAGTGTGATTGTAGGGTTGTAAAAGCGTGCTGACTCTACACTCTACGGTACTATCCCCAAGTAGTAGTGTCTGCTATGAGTATCACCTTATCCTAGGAGTCGGTCTGTCACCAGTCTAAGCCATATAGTCAGGCTCTTAAACACTGGAAAGTACTATCCCCGATTAGTTCCGGAAAAGCGATCGATACTGTAGTGTCTGCTCAGAGTATCACCTTATCCTAGGAGTCGGTCTGTCACCAGTCTAAGCCATATAGTCAGGCTCTTAAACACTGGAAAGTACTATCCCCGATTAGTTCCGGAAAAGCGATCGATACTGTAGTGTCTGCTCAGAGTATCACCTTATCCTAGGAGTCGGTCTGTCACCAGTCTAAGCCGTATAGTCAGGCTCTTAAACACTGGAAAGTACTATCCCCGATTAGTTCCGGAAAAGCGATCGATACTGTAGTGTCTGCTATGAGTATCACCTTATCCTAGGAGTCGGTCTGTCACCAGTCTAAGCCATATAGTCGGGCTCTTAAACCCTGTAAAGTACTAACCCCGATTAGTTCCGGAAAAGCGATCGATACTGTAGTGTCTGCTATGAGTATCACCTTATCCTAGGAGTCGGTCGGTCACCATTGTAAGCCGTATAGTCAGGCTCTTACACCCTGGTACTTTGAATCCCCTCCGCTGACATTACACTGTACGGTACTATCCCCAAGTAGTAGTGTCTGCTATGAGTATCACCTTATCCTAGGAGTCGGTCTGTCACCAGTCTAAGCCATATAGTCGGGCTCTTAAACCCTGGTACTTTGGATCCCCCCCCCCCCGTTGACCTTACACTGTACGGTACTATCCCCAAGTAGTAGTGTCTGCTCAGAGTATCACCTTAACCTAGGAGTCGGCTTGTCACCAGTGTAAGCCATATAGTCGGACTCTTAAACCCTGGTACTTTAGATCCCCCCCCGTTGACCTTACACTGTACGGTACTATCCCCAAGTAGTAGTGTCTGCTCAGAGTATCACCTTAACCTAGGAGTCGGATTGTCACCAGTGTAAGCCGTATAGTCAGGCTCTTACACCCTGGTACTTTGAATCCCCTCCGCTGACATTACACTGTACGGTACTATCCCCAAGTAGTAGTGTCTGCACAGAGTATCACCTTAACCTAGGAGTCGGCTTGTCACCATTGTAAGCCGTATAGTCAGGCTCTTACACCCTGGTACTTTGAATCCCCTCCGCTGACATTACACTGTACGGTACTATCCCCAAGTAGTAGTGTCTGCACAGAGTATCACCTTAACCTAGGAGTCGGATTGTCACCAGTGTAAGCCGTATAGTCAGGCTCTTACACCCTGGTACTTTGAATCCCCTCCGCTGACATTACACTGTACGGTACTATCCCCAAGTAGTAGTGTCTGCACAGAGTATCACCTTAACCTAGGAGTCGGCTTGTCACCAGTGTAAGCCGTATAGTCAGGCTCTTACACCCTAGTACTTTGAATCCCCTCCGCTGACATTACACTGTACGGTACTATCCCCAAGTAGTAGTGTCTGCTCAGAGTATCACCTTAACCTAGGAGTCGGCTTGTCACCAGTGTAAGCCGTATAGTCAGGCTCTTACACCCTGGTACTTTGAACCCTCCACCGCTAACCTTAAACTGTAGGGCACTATCCCGGAGTGGTTCCGGAAAAGCGATCGTAATCGTAGTGTCTGTCTAGAGTATCACCATATCCTAGGAGTCAGTCAGTCACCCGTCTAAGCGGTATAGTCATGCTCTTACACCCTGGTACTTTGAATCCCCTCCGCTGACATTACACTGTACGGTACTATCCCCAAGTAGTAGTGTCTGCACAGAGTATCACCTTAACCTAGGAGTCGGCTTGTCACCAGTGTAAGCCGTATAGTCAGGCTCTTACACCCTGGTACTTTGAATCCCCTCCGCTGACATTACACTGTACGGTACTATCCCCAAGTAGTAGTGTCTGCACAGAGTATCACCTTAACCTAGGAGTCGGCTTGTCACCAATGTAAGCCGTATAGTCAGGCTCTTACACCCTGGTACTTTGAATCCCCTCCGCTGACATTACACTGTACGGTACTATCCCCAAGTAGTAGTGTCTGCTCAGAGTATGACCTAATCCTAGGAGTCGAATTGTAGTCGAGAGATATAGGAGTTGCATTGTAGGCTAACTATTGCTACTATTTGCCTAACAGTGGCCTTCGCATTGTACCTCGTAGTTTCTGATACGTGATAAGGTAATGCTGGTAATGCAGGTAGGACTAGGGTAAGGAGATATAGGAGTTGAAGGGTAACTATCGTTACTATTTGCCTAACAGTGGCCTTCGCATTGTACCTCGTAGTTTTTGATACGTGATAAGGTAATGCTGGTAATGCAGGTAGGACGAGGGTAAGGAGATATAGGAGTTGAAGGGTAACTATCGTTACTATTTGCCTAACAGTGGCCTTCGCATTGTACCTCGTAGTTTCTGATACGTGATAAGGTAATGCTGGTAATGCAGGTAGGACTAGGGTAAGGAGATATAGGAGTTGAAGGGTAACTATCGTTACTATTTGCCTAACAGTGGCCTTCGCCACATTTAATACCCTTCTCCTCCTGTTGTTGATCCTACTATTCAAGTTTTGATTAAACCTTTAATACCCTTCTATTTCTTTGGTTTCGTACTATTCAGGTTTTGATTATACT
>JBAIZL010000005.1:540000-697500 GCA_036971475.1 Prosapia bicincta
ATTAAACCTTTAATACCCTTCTCCTTATTTTGGTGTTCGTACTATTCATGTTTTGATTAAACCTTTAATACCCTTCTCCTCCTTTTGGTGCTCGTACTATTCATGTTTTGATTAAACCTTTAATACCCTTCTCCTTATTTTGGTGTTCGTACTATTCATGTTTTGATTAAACCTTTAATACCCTTCTCCTCCTTTTGGTGCTCGTACTATTCATGTTTTGATTAAACCTTTAATACCCTTCTCCTCCTTTTGGTGCTCGTACTATTCATGTTTTGATTAAACCTTTAATACCCTTCTCCTCCTTTTGGTGCTCATACTATTCATGTTTTGATTAAACCTTTAATACCCTTCTCCTTATTTTGGTGTTCGTACTATTCATGTTTTGATTAAACCTTTAATACCCTTCTCCTCCTTTTGGTGCTCGTACTATTCATGTTTTGATTAAACCTTTAATACCCTTCTCCTTATTTTGGTGTTCGTACTATTCATGTTTTGATTAAACCTTTAATACCCTTCTCCTCCTTTTGGTGCTCGTACTATTCATGTTTTGATTAAACCTTTAATACCCTTCTCCTTATTTTGGTGCTCGTACTATTCATGTTTTGATTAAACCTTTAATACCCTTCTCCTCCTTTTGGTGCTCGTACTATTCATGTTTTGATTAAACCTTTAATACCCTTCTCCTTATTTTGGTGTTCGTACTATTCATGTTTTGATTAAACCTTTAATACCCTTCTCCTTATTTTGGTGCTCGTACTATTCATGTTTTGATTAAACCTTTAATACCCTTCTCCTCCTTTTGGTGCTCGTACTATTCATGTTTTGATTAAACCTTTAATACCCTTCTCCTTATTTTGGTGCTCGTACTATTCATGTTTTGATTAAACCTTTAATACCCTTCTCCTCCTTTTGGTGCTCGTACTATTCATGTTTTGATTAAACCTTTAATACCCTTCTCCTTATTTTGGTGTTCGTACTATTCATGTTTTGATTAAACCTTTAATACCCTTCTCTTCATTTTGGTGCTCGTACTATTCATGTTTTGATTAAACCTTTAATACCCTTCTCTTCATTTTTGTGCTCGTACTATTCATGTTTTGATTAAACCTTTAATACCCTTCTCTTCATTTTGGTGCTCGTACTATTCATGTTTTGATTAAACCTTTAATACCCTTCTCCTTATTTTGGTGTTCGTACTATTCATGTTTTAATTAAACCTTTAATACCCTTCTCCTCCTTTTGGTGCTCGTACTATTCATGTTTTGATTAAACCTTTAATACCCTTCTCCTTATTTTGGTGTTCGTACTATTCATGTTTTGATTAAACCTTTAATACCCTTCTCCTCCTTTTGGTGTTCGTACTATTCATGTTTTGATTAAACCTTTAATACCCTTCTCCTCATTTTGGTGCTCGTACTATTCATGTTTTGATTAAACCTTTAATACCCTTCTCCTTATTTTGGTGCTCGTACTATTCATGTTTTGATTAAACCTTTAATACCCTTCTCCTCCTTTTGGTGCTCGTACTATTCATGTTTTGATTAAACCTTTAATACCCTTCTCCTTATTTTGGTGCTCGTACTATTCATGTTTTGATTAAACCTTTAATACCCTTCTCCTTATTTTGGTGTTCGTACTATTCATGTTTTGATTAAACCTTTAATACCCTTCTCCTCCTTTTGGTGCTCGTACTATTCATGTTTTGATTAAACCTTTAATACCCTTCTCCTTATTTTGGTGCTCGTACTATTCATGTTTTGATTAAACCTTTAATACCCTTCTCCTTATTTTGGTGTTCGTACTATTCATGTTTTGATTAAACCTTTAATACCCTTCTCCTTATTTTGGTGTTCGTACTATTCATGTTTTGATTAAACCTTTAATACCCTTCTCCTCCTTTTGGTGCTCGTACTATTCATGTTTTGATTAAACCTTTAATACCCTTCTCCTTATTTTGGTGCTCGTACTATTCATGTTTTGATTAAACCTTTAATACCCTTCTCCTTATTTTGGTGCTCGTACTATTCATGTTTTGATTAAACCTTTAATACCCTTCTCTTCATTTTGGTGCTCGTACTATTCATGTTTTGATTAAACCTTTAATACCCTTCTCTTCATTTTGGTGCTCGTACTATTCATGTTTTGATTAAACCTTTAATACCCTTCTCTTCATTTTGGTGCTCGTACTATTCATGTTTTGATTAAACCTTTAATACCCTTCTCCTTATTTTGGTGCTCGTACTATTCATGTTTTGATTAAACCTTTAATACCCTTCTCCTCCTTTTGGTGCTCGTACTATTCATGTTTTGATTAAACCTTTAATACCCTTCTCTTCATTTTGGTGCTCGTACTATTCATGTTTTATTAAACCTTTAATACCCTTCTCCTCCTTTTGGTGCTCGTACTATTCATGTTTTGATTAAACCTTTAATACCCTTCTCTTCATTTTGGTGCTCTTACTATTCATGTTTTGATTAAACCTTTAATACCCTTCTCCTTATTTTGGTGTTCGTACTATTCATGTTTTGATTAAACCTTTAATACCCTTCTCCTCCTTTTGGTGCTCATACTATTCATGTTTTGATTAAACCTTTAATACCCTTCTCCTCCTTTTGGTGCTCGTACTATTCATGTTTTGATTAAACCTTTAATACCCTTCTCCTCCTTTTGGTGCTCGTACTATTCATGTTTTGATTAAACCTTTAATACCCTTCTCTTCATTTTGGAGCTCGTATTATTCATGTTTTGATTAAACCTTTAATACCCTTCTCCTTATTTAGGTGTTCGTACTATTCATGTTTTGATTAAACCTTTAATACCCTTCTCTTCATTTTGGTGCTCGTACTATTCATGTTTTGATTAAACCTTTAATACCCTTCTCCTTATTTTGGTGTTCGTACTATTCATGTTTTGATTAAACCTTTAATACCCTTCTCCTTATTTTGGTGCTCGTACTATTCATGTTTTGATTAAACCTTTAATACCCTTCTCCTCCTTTTGGTGCTCGTACTATTCATGTTTTGATTAAACCTTTAATACCCTTCTCCTTATTTTGGTGTTCGTACTATTCATGTTTTGATTAAACCTTTAATACCCTTCTCCTCCTTTTGGTGCTCGTACTATTCATGTTTTGATTAAACCTTTAATACCCTTCTCCTTATTTTGGTGTTCGTACTATTCATGTTTTGATTAAACCTTTAATACCCTTCTCCTCCTTTTGGTGCTCGTACTATTCATGTTTTGATTAAACCTTTAATACCCTTCTCCTCCTTTTGGTGCTCGTACTATTCATGTTTTGATTAAACCTTTAATACCCTTCTCCTCCTTTTGGTGCTCATACTATTCATGTTTTGATTAAACCTTTAATACCCTTCTCCTTATTTTGGTGTTCGTACTATTCATGTTTTGATTAAACCTTAAATACCCTTCTCCTCCTTTTGGTGCTCATACTATTCATGTTTTGATTAAACCTTTAATACCCTTCTCCTTATTTTGGTGTTCGTACTATTCATGTTTTGATTAAACCTTTAATACCCTTCTCCTCCTTTTGGTGCTCGTACTATTCATGTTTTGATTAAACCTTTAATACCCTTCTCCTTATTTTGGTGCTCGTACTATTCATGTTTTGATTAAACCTTTAATACCCTTCTCCTCCTTTTGGTGCTCGTACTATTCATGTTTTGATTAAACCATTAATACCCTTCTCCTTATTTTGGTGTTCGTACTATTCATGTTTTGATTAAACCTTTAATACCCTTCTCCTTATTTTGGTGCTCGTACTATTCATGTTTTGATTAAACCTTTAATACCCTTCTCCTCCTTTTGGTGCTCGTACTATTCATGTTTTGATTAAACCTTTAATACCCTTCTCCTTATTTTGGTGCTCGTACTATTCATGTTTTGATTAAACCTTTAATACCCTTCTCCTCCTTTTGGTGCTCGTACTATTCATGTTTTGATTAAACCTTTAATACCCTTCTCCTTATTTTGGTGTTCGTACTATTCATGTTTTGATTAAACCTTTAATACCCTTCTCTTCATTTTGGTGCTCGTACTATTCATGTTTTGATTAAACTTTTAATACCCTTCTCTTCATTTTTGTGCTCGTACTATTCATGTTTTGATTAAACCTTTAATACCCTTCTCTTCATTTTGGTGCTCGTACTATTCATGTTTAGATTAAACCTTTAATACCCTTCTCCTTATTTTGGTGTTCGTACTATTCATGTTTTGATTAAACCTTTAATACCCTTCTCCTCCTTTTGGTGCTCGTACTATTCATGTTTTGATTAAACCTTTAATACCCTTCTCCTTATTTTGGTGTTCGTACTATTCATGTTTTGATTAAACCTTTAATACCCTTCTCCTCCTTTTGGTGCTCGTACTATTCATGTTTTGATTAAACCTTTAATACCCTTCTCCTTATTTTGGTGCTCGTACTATTCATGTTTTGATTAAACCTTTAATACCCTTCTCCTCCTTTTGGTGCTCGTACTATTCATGTTTTGATTAAACCTTTAATACCCTTCTCCTTATTTTGGTGCTCGTACTATTCATGTTTTGATTAAACCTTTAATACCCTTCTCCTTATTTTGGTGTTCGTACTATTCATGTTTTGATTAAACCTTTAATACCCTTCTCCTCCTTTTGGTGCTCGTACTATTCATGTTTTGATTAAACCTTTAATACCCTTCTCCTTATTTTGGTGCTCGTACTATTCATGTTTTGATTAAACCTTTAATACCCTTCTCCTTATTTTGGTGTTCGTACTATTCATGTTTTGATTAAACCTTTAATACCCTTCTCCTTATTTTGGTGTTCGTACTATTCATGTTTTGATTAAACCTTTAATACCCTTCTCCTCCTTTTGGTGCTCGTACTATTCATGTTTTGATTAAACCTTTAATACCCTTCTCCTTATTTTGGTGCTCGTACTATTCATGTTTTGATTAAACCTTTAATACCCTTCTCCTTATTTTGGTGCTCGTACTATTCATGTTTTGATTAAACCTTTAATACCCTTCTCTTCATTTTGGTGCTCGTACTATTCATGTTTTGATTAAACCTTTAATACCCTTCTCTTCATTTTGGTGCTCGTACTATTCATGTTTTGATTAAACCTTTAATACCCTTCTCTTCATTTTGGTGCTCGTACTATTCATGTTTTGATTAAACCTTTAATACCCTTCTCCTTATTTTGGTGCTCGTACTATTCATGTTTTGATTAAACCTTTAATACCCTTCTCCTCCTTTTGGTGCTCGTACTATTCATGTTTTGATTAAACCTTTAATACCCTTCTCTTCATTTTGGTGCTCGTACTATTCATGTTTTATTAAACCTTTAATACCCTTCTCCTCCTTTTGGTGCTCGTACTATTCATTTTTTGATTAAACCTTTAATACCCTTCTCTTCATTTTGGTGCTCTTACTATTCATGTTTTGATTAAACCTTTAATACCCTTCTCCTTATTTTGGTGTTCGTACTATTTATGTTTTGATTAAACCTTTAATACCCTTCTCCTCCTTTTGGTGCTCATACTATTCATGTTTTGATTAAACCTTTAATACCATTCTCTTCATTTTGGTGCTCGTACTATTCATGTTTTGATTAAACCTTTAATACCCTTCTCTTCATTTTGGTGCTCGTACTATTCATGTTTTGATTAAACCTTTAATACCCTTCTCCTTATTTTGGTGCTCGTACTATTCATGTTTTGATTAAACCTTTAATACCCTTCTCCTCCTTTTGGTGCTCGTACTATTCATGTTTTGATTAAACCTTTAATACCCTTCTCCTCCTTTTGGTGCTCGTACTATTCATGTTTTGATTAAACCTTTAATACCCTTCTCTTCATTTTGGAGCTCGTATTATTCATGTTTTGATTAAACCTTTAATACCCTTCTCCTTATTTAGGTGTTCGTACTATTCATGTTTTGATTAAACCTTTAATACCCTTCTCTTCATTTTCGTGCTCGTACTATTCATGTTTTGATTAAACCTTTAATACCCTTCTCCTCCTTTTGGTGCTCGTACTATTCATGTTTTGATTAAACCTTTAATACCCTTCTCCTCCTTTTGGTGCTCGTACTATTCATGTTTTGATTAAACCTTTAATGCCCTTCTCCTCCTTTTGGTGCTCGTACTATTCATGTTTTGATTAAACCTTTAATACCCTTCTCCTCCTTTTGGTGCTCGTACTATTCATGTTTTGATTAAACCTTTAATACCCTTCTCCTCCTTTTGGTGCTCATACTATTCATGTTTTGATTAAACCTTTAATACCCTTCTCCTTATTTTGGTGTTCGTACTATTCATGTTTTGATTAAACCTTTAATACCCTTCTCCTCCTTTTGGTGCTCGTACTATTCATGTTTTGATTAAACCTTTAATACCCTTCTCCTTATTTTGGTGTTCGTACTATTCATGTTTTGATTAAACCTTTAATACCCTTCTCCTCCTTTTGGTGCTCGTACTATTCATGTTTTGATTAAACCTTTAATACCCTTCTCCTTATTTTGGTGCTCGTACTATTCATGTTTTGATTAAACCTTTAATACCCTTCTCCTCCTTTTGGTGCTCGTACTATTCATGTTTTGATTAAACCTTTAATACCCTTCTCCTTATTTTGGTGTTCGTACTATTCATGTTTTGATTAAACCTTTAATACCCTTCTCCTTATTTTGGTGCTCGTACTATTCATGTTTTGATTAAACCTTTAATACCCTTCTCCTCCTTTTGGTGCTCGTACTATTCATGTTTTGATTAAACCTTTAATACCCTTCTCCTTATTTTGGTGCTCGTACTATTCATGTTTTGATTAAACCTTTAATACCCTTCTCCTCCTTTTGGTGCTCGTACTATTCATGTTTTGATTAAACCTTTAATACCCTTCTCCTTATTTTGGTGTTCGTACTATTCATGTTTTGATTAAACCTTTAATACCCTTCTCTTCATTTTGGTGCTCGTACTATTCATGTTTTGATTAAACCTTTAATACCCTTCTCTTCATTTTTGTGCTCGTACTATTCATGTTTTGATTAAACCTTTAATACCCTTCTCTTCATTTTGGTGCTCGTACTATTCATGTTTTGATTAAACCTTTAATACCCTTCTCCTTATTTTGGTGTTCGTACTATTCATGTTTTAATTAAACCTTTAATACCCTTCTCCTCCTTTTGGTGCTCGTACTATTCATGTTTTGATTAAACCTTTAATACCCTTCTCCTTATTTTGGTGTTCGTACTATTCATGTTTTGATTAAACCTTTAATACCCTTCTCCTCCTTTTGGTGTTCGTACTATTCATGTTTTGATTAAACCTTTAATACCCTTCTCCTCATTTTGGTGCTCGTACTATTCATGTTTTGATTAAACCTTTAATACCCTTCTCCTTATTTTGGTGCTCGTACTATTCATGTTTTGATTAAACCTTTAATACCCTTCTCCTCCTTTTGGTGCTCGTACTATTCATGTTTTGATTAAACCTTTAATACCCTTCTCCTTATTTTGGTGCTCGTACTATTCATGTTTTGATTAAACCTTTAATACCCTTCTCCTTATTTTGGTGTTCGTACTATTCATGTTTTGATTAAACCTTTAATACCCTTCTCCTCCTTTTGGTGCTCGTACTATTCATGTTTTGATTAAACCTTTAATACCCTTCTCCTTATTTTGGTGCTCGTACTATTCATGTTTTGATTAAACCTTTAATACCCTTCTCCTTATTTTGGTGTTCGTACTATTCATGTTTTGATTAAACCTTTAATACCCTTCTCCTTATTTTGGTGTTCGTACTATTCATGTTTTGATTAAACCTTTAATACCCTTCTCCTCCTTTTGGTGCTCGTACTATTCATGTTTTGATTAAACCTTTAATACCCTTCTCCTTATTTTGGTGCTCGTACTATTCATGTTTTGATTAAACCTTTAATACCCTTCTCCTTATTTTGGTGCTCGTACTATTCATGTTTTGATTAAACCTTTAATACCCTTCTCTTCATTTTGGTGCTCGTACTATTCATGTTTTGATTAAACCTTTAATACCCTTCTCTTCATTTTGGTGCTCGTACTATTCATGTTTTGATTAAACCTTTAATACCCTTCTCTTCATTTTGGTGCTCGTATTATTCATGTTTTGATTAAACCTTTAATACCCTTCTCCTTATTTTGGTGCTCGTACTATTCATGTTTTGATTAAACCTTTAATACCCTTCTCCTCCTTTTGGTGCTCGTACTATTCATGTTTTGATTAAACCTTTAATACCCTTCTCTTCATTTTGGTGCTCGTACTATTCATGTTTTATTAAACCTTTAATACCCTTCTCCTCCTTTTGGTGCTCGTACTATTCATGTTTTGATTAAACCTTTAATACCCTTCTCTTCATTTTGGTGCTCTTACTATTCATGTTTTGATTAAACCTTTAATACCCTTCTCCTTATTTTGGTGTTCGTACTATTCATGTTTTGATTAAACCTTTAATACCCTTCTCCTCCTTTTGGTGCTCATACTATTCATGTTTTGATTAAACCTTTAATACCCTTCTCCTCCTTTTGGTGCTCGTACTATTCATGTTTTGATTAAACCTTTAATACCCTTCTCCTCCTTTTGGTGCTCGTACTATTCATGTTTTGATTAAACCTTTAATACCCTTCTCTTCATTTTGGAGCTCGTATTATTCATGTTTTGATTAAACCTTTAATACCCTTCTCCTTATTTAGGTGTTCGTACTATTCATGTTTTGATTAAACCTTTAATACCCTTCTCTTCATTTTGGTGCTCGTACTATTCATGTTTTGATTAAACCTTTAATACCCTTCTCCTTATTTTGGTGTTCGTACTATTCATGTTTTGATTAAACCTTTAATACCCTTCTCCTTATTTTGGTGCTCGTACTATTCATGTTTTGATTAAACCTTTAATACCCTTCTCCTCCTTTTGGTGCTCATACTATTCATGTTTTGATTAAACCTTTAATACCCTTCTCCTTATTTTGGTGTTCGTACTATTCATGTTTTGATTAAACCTTAAATACCCTTCTCCTCCTTTTGGTGCTCGTACTATTCATGTTTTGATTAAACCTTTAATACCCTTCTCCTTATTTTGGTGTTCGTACTATTCATGTTTTGATTAAACCTTTAATACCCTTCTCCTCCTTTTGGTGCTCGTACTATTCATGTTTTGATTAAACCTTTAATACCCTTCTCCTTATTTTGGTGCTCGTACTATTCATGTTTTGATTAAACCTTTAATACCCTTCTCCTCCTTTTGGTGCTCGTACTATTCATGTTTTGATTAAACCTTTAATACCCTTCTCCTTATTTTGGTGTTCGTACTATTCATGTTTTGATTAAACCTTTAATACCCTTCTCCTTATTTTGGTGCTCGTACTATTCATGTTTTGATTAAACCTTTAATACCCTTCTCCTCCTTTTGGTGCTCGTACTATTCATGTTTTGATTAAACCTTTAATACCCTTCTCCTTATTTTGGTGCTCGTACTATTCATGTTTTGATTAAACCTTTAATACCCTTCTCCTCCTTTTGGTGCTCGTACTATTCATGTTTTGATTAAACCTTTAATACCCTTCTCCTTATTTTGGTGTTCGTACTATTCATGTTTTGATTAAACCTTTAATACCCTTCTCTTCATTTTGGTGCTCGTACTATTCATGTTTTGATTAAACCTTTAATACCCTTCTCTTCATTTTTGTGCTCGTACTATTCATGTTTTGATTAAACCTTTAATACCCTTCTCTTCATTTTGGTGCTCGTACTATTCATGTTTTGATTAAACCTTTAATACCCTTCTCCTTATTTTGGTGTTCGTACTATTCATGTTTTGATTAAACCTTTAATACCCTTCTCCTCCTTTTGGTGCTCGTACTATTCATGTTTTGATTAAACCTTTAATACCCTTCTCCTTATTTTGGTGTTCGTACTATTCATGTTTTGATTAAACCTTTAATACCCTTCTCCTCCTTTTGGTGCTCGTACTATTCATGTTTTGATTAAACCTTTAATACCCTTCTCCTTATTTTGGTGCTCGTACTATTCATGTTTTGATTAAACCTTTAATACCCTTCTCCTCCTTTTGGTGCTCGTACTATTCATGTTTTGATTAAACCTTTAATACCCTTCTCCTTATTTTGGTGCTCGTACTATTCATGTTTTGATTAAACCTTTAATACCCTTCTCCTTATTTTGGTGTTCGTACTATTCATGTTTTGATTAAACCTTTAATACCCTTCTCCTCCTTTTGGTGCTCGTACTATTCATGTTTTGATTAAACCTTTAATACCCTTCTCCTTATTTTGGTGCTCGTACTATTCATGTTTTGATTAAACCTTTAATACCCTTCTCCTTATTTTGGTGTTCGTACTATTCATGTTTTGATTAAACCTTTAATACCCTTCTCCTTATTTTGGTGTTCGTACTATTCATGTTTTGATTAAACCTTTAATACCCTTCTCCTCCTTTTGGTGCTCGTACTATTCATGTTTTGATTAAACCTTTAATACCCTTCTCCTTATTTTGGTGCTCGTACTATTCATGTTTTGATTAAACCTTTAATACCCTTCTCCTTATTTTGGTGCTCGTACTATTCATGTTTTGATTAAACCTTTAATACCCTTCTCTTCATTTTGGTGCTCGTACTATTCATGTTTTGATTAAACCTTTAATACCCTTCTCTTCATTTTGGTGCTCGTACTATTCATGTTTTGATTAAACCTTTAATACCCTTCTCTTCATTTTGGTGCTCGTACTATTCATGTTTTGATTAAACCTTTAATACCCTTCTCCTTATTTTGGTGCTCGTACTATTCATGTTTTGATTAAACCTTTAATACCCTTCTCCTCCTTTTGGTGCTCGTACTATTCATGTTTTGATTAAACCTTTAATACCCTTCTCTTCATTTTGGTGCTCGTACTATTCATGTTTTATTAAACCTTTAATACCCTTCTCCTCCTTTTGGTGCTCGTACTATTCATTTTTTGATTAAACCTTTAATACCCTTCTCTTCATTTTGGTGCTCTTACTATTCATGTTTTGATTAAACCTTTAATACCCTTCTCCTTATTTTGGTGTTCGTACTATTTATGTTTTGATTAAACCTTTAATACCCTTCTCCTCCTTTTGGTGCTCATACTATTCATGTTTTGATTAAACCTTTAATACCATTCTCTTCATTTTGGTGCTCGTACTATTCATGTTTTGATTAAACCTTTAATACCCTTCTCTTCATTTTGGTGCTCGTACTATTCATGTTTTGATTAAACCTTTAATACCCTTCTCCTTATTTTGGTGCTCGTACTATTCATGTTTTGATTAAACCTTTAATACCCTTCTCCTCCTTTTGGTGCTCGTACTATTCATGTTTTGATTAAACCTTTAATACCCTTCTCCTCCTTTTGGTGCTCGTACTATTCATGTTTTGATTAAACCTTTAATACCCTTCTCTTCATTTTGGAGCTCGTATTATTCATGTTTTGATTAAACCTTTAATACCCTTCTCCTTATTTAGGTGTTCGTACTATTCATGTTTTGATTAAACCTTTAATACCCTTCTCTTCATTTTCGTGCTCGTACTATTCATGTTTTGATTAAACCTTTAATACCCTTCTCCTCCTTTTGGTGCTCGTACTATTCATGTTTTGATTAAACCTTTAATACCCTTCTCCTCCTTTTGGTGCTCGTACTATTCATGTTTTGATTAAACCTTTAATGCCCTTCTCCTCCTTTTGGTGCTCGTACTATTCATGTTTTGATTAAACCTTTAATACCCTTCTCCTCCTTTTGGTGCTCGTACTATTCATGTTTTGATTAAACCTTTAATACCCTTCTCCTCCTTTTGGTGCTCATACTATTCATGTTTTGATTAAACCTTTAATACCCTTCTCCTTATTTTGGTGTTCGTACTATTCATGTTTTGATTAAACCTTTAATACCCTTCTCCTCCTTTTGGTGCTCGTACTATTCATGTTTTGATTAAACCTTTAATACCCTTCTCCTTATTTTGGTGTTCGTACTATTCATGTTTTGATTAAACCTTTAATACCCTTCTCCTCCTTTTGGTGCTCGTACTATTCATGTTTTGATTAAACCTTTAATACCCTTCTCCTTATTTTGGTGCTCGTACTATTCATGTTTTGATTAAACCTTTAATACCCTTCTCCTCCTTTTGGTGCTCGTACTATTCATGTTTTGATTAAACCTTTAATACCCTTCTCCTTATTTTGGTGTTCGTACTATTCATGTTTTGATTAAACCTTTAATACCCTTCTCCTTATTTTGGTGCTCGTACTATTCATGTTTTGATTAAACCTTTAATACCCTTCTCCTCCTTTTGGTGCTCGTACTATTCATGTTTTGATTAAACCTTTAATACCCTTCTCTTCATTTTGGTGCTCGTACTATTCATGTTTTGATTAAACCTTTAATACCCTTCTCCTCCTTTTGGTGCTCGTACTATTCATGTTTTGATTAAACCTTTAATACCCTTCTCCTCCTTTTGGTGCTCGTACTATTCATGTTTTGAATAAACCTTTAATACCCTTCTCCTCCTTTTGGTGCTCGTACTATTCATGTTTTGATTAAACCTTTAATACCCTTCTCCTCCTTTTGGTGCTCGTACTATTCATGTTTTGATTAAACCTTTAATACCCTTCTCTTCATTTTGGTGCTCGTACTATTCATGTTTTGATTAAACCTTTAATACCCTTCTCCTTATTTTGGTGTTCGTACTATTCATGTTTTGATTAAACCTTTAATACCCTTCTCCTCCTTTTGGTGCTCGTACTATTCCTGTTTTGATTAAACCTTTAATACCCTTCTCCTCCTTTTGGTGCTCGTACTATTCATGTTTTGATTAAACCTTTAATACCCTTCTCCTGCTTTTGGTGTCCGTACTATTCAAGATTTGATTAAACATTTAATACCCTTCTCCTCCTTTTGGTGTTCGTACTATTCATGTTTTGATTAAACCTTCAATACCCTTCTCCTGCTTTTGGTGTTCGTACTATTCATGTTTTGATTAAACCTTTAATACCCTTCTCCTGCTTTTGGTGTTCATACTATTCATGTTTTGATTAAACCTTTAATACCCTTCTCTTCATTTTTGTGCTCGTACTATTCATGTTTTGATTAAACTTTTAATACCCTTCTCTTCATTTTGGTGCTCGTACTATTCATGTTTTGATTAAACCTTTAATACCCTTCTCCTCCTTTTGGTGCTCGTACTATTCATGTTTTGATTAAACCTTTAATACCCTTCTCCTCTTTTTGGTGTTCGTACTGTTCATGCTTTGATTAAACCATCAACTTTTAACAGATTGGAACACTGCAGTGCTTTGAAGCGCGTTGCTCAGTTCGTCGGATGTGTCAACGCACCGCCAACCATTTTAAACCAGAGCAAATCCTTTGAAATAAATCCAGAGTGGTGGACGTTCATCGATCGGTTCCTTCATTGTAAAAGAACATAAATTTGTGCGCGCGGCCACCTAGATCACCTCCCACACGGCCAGTGCCACCTTTCTAGTCCTTGGTAGTATTCTTGTGATGCAAATCATTACGGCCAGTGGCGAATAAATCAGCAACGACGAAGACATACATAAGGCACTGGCTCGTAAAGCAGCGGAGATAAAGGAGCCGTAAATCAACGGAACGCAAAGAAATACGACACAACAGATAAACAAGGACACCACTACGTAATTACATTTTATTACCCGCTATCATAAACTGAATTAAATAATTTAAGTTTGAAGTGATAAACCCAACGGAGCGTTTGGAGAGTAAGGAAAGAGAAATCGTGGATCACGACCGAGGCTCTGGTATTTTGTCGTGGAGGTTGTGCAACCTGCTCGGATTGTGTAGAACCAGGCGCAATCAGTCTGCCCAACCTATAGACACCTGTTTTTTTAAACAGTAAACTAATTTATTGAGAAATGAGGTACGATTCCATTGTAATATGATTATGTATACAGGGGCCGTCACGACTTTGATCTTATTACGTAAAACGGAAATGTAAGACGTGACGTCAGAGCCGGAAGAGACAGATAAGAGCGTGCTGACGTAGCAACAGGGAGCCGCCTGGAGGAATACAATGGTAACACTTTCAGACAAAGAAAATACTGAGTGTAGTGGTCACGCACATAAACACTCACTGAGTAAGAAGCAGAAGCTACAACTATAACTCAGGTTAGGTTGGGTTTAACTCGTCTACATGAGCTAGATACGCTCCAAAAGGCGAAAAAAATCTTTTACTGCAAATTGTTTACTTATTTCTTGATAGAGAACGGATGCAAATGCTCTGACAGACTCAGATAATGCCCCAAGAGTCCAGAGGACAACAGGACACGTCAGAGAGGGTGGAAGAATGTAAAAAAATACATCGGCATCGAATAAAGGCTGATTTGTCTACCCCCTCCAGTCGTACTTTATAACCTTAGGTCCGTATATGTTACTGGGCGCGTAACATTTTGCTGGTCTGTAAAGAATAAATATCTTCCTTTGGGTGGAAATTTGAATGCCTGCATTTGCACTTGGACTAACAAAATGTATTGTCTATTAATAAATAAAGAGTTTTAAACGAGTCTTTCGTTTAAACCGTTACTACAAGTGAGTTTGTATGGTTATTTATACTAGGGGCTTGGTCCTAGGGGGTACCGCGGATACAGTGTTTGTAGGGTTAAGGCGAGTAAAATAGAACTGGCTCAGCACTGTATAACGTCTGTATTCAGGGGTATATCTTCTATCCAAGTGTAGAATATGTAGACCTACATTACCTGTGTTCAAACACTTTCAAACGTCCTCTTGGAGATTCTTTCTCCCCTAGCATTGAAATCTTTATTTGTGTATCATTTGGCCGCCAAGCAATGTAAGGGAAACAGCTTATACGACGTCACTTCTGTAACGTGTGCTTTAAAGTCAAAATAGAATAAAAACCAGAAAGTACAAAGCCGTGGGAAATGCTAAAGGTGACGTCATATTTGTCAGGCGAGACTTGTACGATGGAGCTGTACGTGTTTAGAGACTGCTCCTTACACAAACGCATTAGGACAACAACTAAACATAAGTAACACAACTGCTTTTAAGCTTCAATAATATGTGCTAAAAGAACTAAACTTTTCTAATTAAATTGTAATTTTATGGAATCAAAATACATTACGAGTGAAATCATCAATATGAACAAGAGAACCTTGAAGACGGTTGACCCCTGGAGAGAATGTTCGAAACATGTCCAGTTAAATGCATGGGCCGTGTTCTGGAAGATAAATTGAATTGATTTGGCGGGAGAGGTCAAGGGCCAATTGTGAAGCAAAATCTGTGTGGATTATCTTAAATGAAGTATTTAAAAGCACAAACAAACACACGCGCGTGCGAGCGCGCACATCGGAAATAGTATTTAATGAAGATCATTTCAAATTATAAATGGATTAGATATATGATGTTTGTGATGAGGAATTATGAAACAGTTTGTAAACTTCTCCTCACGAACTCGTTTGCCGACATTTCGCTGTAATCTACCAGAATGTGGGTTGGCCATAACGCTTTAATAAAATAGTTTCAAGTTATTCTAATTATTTCGATATTGTTAAGTGTTTTTTTTTCTATTTGTGGTTTTCATCAGTGTTCGTTTTCTTATGTTTCCTATCACGCTCGTAGGGATTTAGCGTGAGTTTACGGGATAGATGGTTTCGAGCCGCTGAACATATGTAATGTAGGTTTGTATATCCTAACAAGAGATATACAAACGTGTTAGAAGGGATAAGGGTGGTGTCGTGTAGAGCAATATTCTTCCATTCGAGTGACTGTCGCCCTAAACGACACTTGCTGATATACCCTGACAAGAGACTTAACGCGTGTTAGTAGGGTTAGGGGTGGTGACGTGTAGAGCAATATTCTTCTATTCCTGTGACTGTCGCCCCAAACGACACTTGCTGATTTATCCTGACAAGAGACTTAACGCGTGTTAGTAGGGTTAGGGGTGGTGACGTGTAGAGCAATATTCTTCTATTCCTGTGACTGTCGCCCCAAACGACACTTGCTGATTTATCCTGACAAGAGACTTAACGCGTGTTAGTAGGGTTAGGGGTGGTGACGTGTAGAGCAATATTCTTCTATTCCTGTGACTGTCGCCCCAAACGACACTTGCTGATTTATCCTGACAAGAGACTTAACGCGTGTTAGTAGGGTTAGGGGTGGTGACGTGTAGAGCAATATTCTTCTATTCCTGTGACTGTCGCCCCAAACGACACTTGCTGATTTATCCTGACAAGAGACTTAACGCGTGTTAGTAGGGTTAGGGGTGGTGACGTGTAGAGCAATATTCTTCTATTCCTGTGACTGTCGCCCCAAACGACACTTGCTGATTTATCCTGACAAGAGACTTAACGCGTGTTAGTAGGGTTAGGGGTGGTGACGTGTAGAGCAATATTCTTCTATTCCTGTGACTGTCGCCCCAAACGACACTTGCTGATTTATCCTGACAAGAGACTTAACGCGTGTTAGTAGGGTTAGGGGTGGTGACGTGTAGAGCAATATTCTTCTATTCCTGTGACTGTCGCCCCAAACGACACTTGCTGATTTATCCTGACAAGAGACTTAACGCGTGTTAGTAGGGTTAGGGGTGGTGACGTGTAGAGCAATATTCTTCTATTCCTGTGACTGTCGCCCCAAACGACACTTGCTGATTTATCCTGACAAGAGACTTAACGCGTGTTAGTAGGGTTAGGGGTGGTGACGTGTAGAGCAATATTCTTCTATTCCTGTGACTGTCGCCCCAAACGACACTTGCTGATTTATCCTGACAAGAGACTTAACGCGTGTTAGTAGGGTTAGGGGTGGTGACGTGTAGAGCAATATTCTTCTATTCCTGTGACTGTCGCCCCAAACGACACTTGCTGATTTATCCTGACAAGAGACTTAACGCGTGTTAGTAGGGTTAGGGGTGGTGACGTGTAGAGCAATATTCTTCTATTCCTGTGACTGTCGCCCCAAACGACACTTGCTGATTTATCCTGACAAGAGACTTAACGCGTGTTAGTAGGGTTAGGGGTGGTGACGTGTAGAGCAATATTCTTCTATTCCTGTGACTGTCGCCCCAAACGACACTTGCTGATTTATCCTGACAAGAGACTTAACGCGTGTTAGTAGGGTTAGGGGTGGTGACGTGTAGAGCAATATTCTTCTATTCCTGTGACTGTCGCCCCAAACGACACTTGCTGATTTATCCTGACAAGAGACTTAACGCGTGTTAGTAGGGTTAGGGGTGGTGACGTGTAGAGCAATATTCTTCTATTCCTGTGACTGTCGCCCCAAACGACACTTGCTGATTTATCCTGACAAGAGACTTAACGCGTGTTAGTAGGGTTAGGGGTGGTGACGTGTAGAGCAATATTCTTCTATTCCTGTGACTGTCGCCCCAAACGACACTTGCTGATTTATCCTGACAAGAGACTTAACGCGTGTTAGTAGGGTTAGGGGTGGTGACGTGTAGAGCAATATTCTTCTATTCCTGTGACTGTCGCCCCAAACGACACTTGCTGATTTATCCTGACAAGAGACTTAACGCGTGTTAGTAGGGTTAGGGGTGGTGACGTGTAGAGCAATATTCTTCTATTCCTGTGACTGTCGCCCCAAACGACACTTGCTGATTTATCCTGACAAGAGACTTAACGCGTGTTAGTAGGGTTAGGGGTGGTGACGTGTAGAGCAATATTCTTCTATTCCTGTGACTGTCGCCCCAAACGACACTTGCTGATTTATCCTGACAAGAGACTTAACGCGTGTTAGTAGGGTTAGGGGTGGTGACGTGTAGAGCAATATTCTTCTATTCCTGTGACTGTCGCCCCAAACGACACTTGCTGATTTATCCTGACAAGAGACTTAACGCGTGTTAGTAGGGTTAGGGGTGGTGACGTGTAGAGCAATATTCTTCTATTCCTGTGACTGTCGCCCCAAACGACACTTGCTGATTTATCCTGACAAGAGACTTAACGCGTGTTAGTAGGGTTAGGGGTGGTGACGTGTAGAGCAATATTCTTCTATTCCTGTGACTGTCGCCCCAAACGACACTTGCTGATTTATCCTGACAAGAGACTTAACGCGTGTTAGTAGGGTTAGGGGTGGTGACGTGTAGAGCAATATTCTTCTATTCCTGTGACTGTCGCCCCAAACGACACTTGCTGATTTATCCTGACAAGAGACTTAACGCGTGTTAGTAGGGTTAGGGGTGGTGACGTGTAGAGCAATATTCTTCTATTCCTGTGACTGTCGCCCCAAACGACACTTGCTGATTTATCCTGACAAGAGACTTAACGCGTGTTAGTAGGGTTAGGGGTGGTGACGTGTAGAGCAATATTCTTCTATTCCTGTGACTGTCGCCCCAAACGACACTTGCTGATTTATCCTGACAAGAGACTTAACGCGTGTTAGTAGGGTTAGGGGTGGTGACGTGTAGAGCAATATTCTTCTATTCCTGTGACTGTCGCCCCAAACGACACTTGCTGATTTATCCTGACAAGAGACTTAACGCGTGTTAGTAGGGTTAGGTGTGGTGACGTGTAGAGCAATATTCTTCTATTCCTGTGAATGTCGCCCCAAACGACACTTGCTGATATACCCTGACAAGAGACTTAACGCGTGTTAGTAGGGTTAGGGGTGGTGTCGTGTAGAGCAATATTCTTCCATTAGTGTGAGTGTCGCCCTAAACGGCACTTGCTGATATACCCTGATTAGAGACTTAAAAGCGTGTTAGTAAAGTTAGGGGTGGTGTCGTGTAGAGCAATATTCTCCCATTAGTGTCAGTGTCGCCCTAAACGACAGTTGCTGATATACCCTGATTAGAGACTTAAAAGCGTGTTAGTAAAGTTAGGGGTGGTGTCGTGTAGAGCAATATTCTTCCTTTCGTGTGACTGTCGGCCTAAACGACACTTGCTGATATACCCTGATTAGAGACTTAAAAGCGTGTTAGTAAATTTAGGGGTGGTGTCGTGTAGAGCAATATTCTTCCTTTCGTGTGACTGTCGCCCTAAACGACACTTGCTGATATACCCTGATTAGAGACTTAAAAGCGTGTTAGTAAAGTTAGGGGTGGTGTCGTGTAGAGCGATATTCTCCCATTAGTGTCAGTGTCGCCCTAAACGACACTTGCTGATATACCCTGATTAGAGACTTAAAAGCGTGTTAGTAAAGTTAGGGGTGGTGTCGTGTAGAGCGATATTCTCCCATTAGTGTCAGTGTCGCCCTAAACGACACTTGCTGATATACCCTGATTAGAGACTTAAAAGCGTGTTAGTAAAGTTAGGGGTGGTGTCGTGTAGAGCAATATTCTTCCTTTCGTGTGACTGTCGCCCTAAACGACACTTACTGATATACCCTGATTAGAGACTTAAAAGCGTGTTAGTAAAGTTAGGGGTGGTGTCGTGTAGAGCAATATTCTTCCTTTCGTGTGACTGTCGCCCTAAACGACACTTGCTGATATACCCTGATTAGAGACTTAAAAGCGTGTTAGTAAAGTTAGGGGTGGTGTCGTGTAGAGCAATATTCTTCCTTTCGTGTGACTGTCGCCCTAAACGACACTTACTGATATACCCTGATTAGAGACTTAAAAGCGTGTTAGTAAAGTTAGGGGTGGTGTCGTGTAGAGCGATATTCTCCCATTAGTGTCAGTGTCGCCCTAAACGACACTTGCTGATATACCCTGATTAGAGACTTAAAAGCGTGTTAGTAAAGTTAAGGGTGGTGTCGTGTAGAGCAATATTCTTCCTTTCGTGTGACTGTCGCCCTAAACGACACTTGCTGATATACCCTGATTAGAGACTTAAAAGCGTGTTAGTAAAGTTAGGGGTGGTGTCGTGTAGAGCAATATTCTTCCTTTCGTGTGACTGTCGCCCTAAACGACACTTACTGATATACCCTGATTAGAGACTTAAAAGCGTGTTAGTAAAGTTAGGGGTGGTGTCGTGTAGAGCGATATTCTCCCATTAGTGTCAGTGTCGCCCTAAACGACACTTGCTGATATACCCTGATTAGAGACTTAAAAGCGTGTTAGTAAAGTTAGGGGTGGTGTCGTGTAGAGCAATATTCTTCCTTTCGTGTGACTGTCGCCCTAAACGACACTTACTGATATACCCTGATTAGAGACTTATAAGCGTGTTAGTAAAGTTAGGGGTGGTGTCGTGTAGAGCAATATTCTTCCTTTCGTGTGACTGTCGCCCTAAACGACACTTACTGATATACCCTGATTAGAGACTTAAAAGCGTGTTAGTAAAGTTAGGGGTGGTGTCGTGTAGAGCAATATTCTTCCTTTCGTGTGACTGTCGCCCTAAACGACACTTACTGATATACCCTGATTAGAGACTTAAAAGCGTGTTAGTAAAGTTAGGGGTGGTGTCGTGTAGAGCGATATTCTCCCATTAGTGTCAGTGTCGGCCTAAACGACACTTGCTGATATACCCTGATTAGAGACTTAAAAGCGTGTTAGTAAAGTTAGGGGTGGTGTCGTGTAGAGCAATATTCTTCCTTTCGTGTGACTGTCGCCCTAAACGACACTTACTGATATACCCTGATTAGAGACTTAAAAGCGTGTTAGTAAAGTTAGGGGTGGTGTCGTGTAGAGCAATATTCTTCCTTTCGTGTGACTGTCGCCCTAAACGACACTTACTGATATACCCTGATTAGAGACTTAAAAGCGTGTTAGTAAAGTTAGGGGTGGTGTCGTGTAGAGCAATATTCTTCCTTTCGTGTGACTGTCGCCCTAAACGACACTTACTGATATACCCTGATTAGAGACTTAAAAGCGTGTTAGTAAAGTTAGGGGTGGTGTCGTGTAGAGCAATATTCTTCCTTTCGTGTGACTGTCGCCCTAAACGACACTTACTGATATACCCTGATTAGAGACTTAAAAGCGTGTTAGTAAAGTTAGGGGTGGTGTCGTGTAGAGCAATATTCTTCCTTTCGTGTGACTGTCGCCCTAAACGACACTTACTGATATACCCTGATTAGAGACTTAAAAGCGTGTTAGTAAAGTTAGGGGTGGTGTCGTGTAGAGCAATATTCTTCCTTTCGTGTGACTGTCGCCCTAAACGACACTTACTGATATACCCTGATTAGAGACTTAAAAGCGTGTTAGTAAAGTTAGGGGTGGTGTCGTGTAGAGCGATATTCTCCCATTAGTGTCAGTGTCGGCCTAAACGACACTTGCTGATATACCCTGATTAGAGACTTAAAAGCGTGTTAGTAAAGTTAGGGGTGGTGTCGTGTAGAGCAATATTCTTCCTTTCGTGTGACTGTCGCCCTAAACGACACTTGCTGATATACCCTGATTAGAGACTTAAAAGCGTGTTAGTAAAGTTAGGGGTGGTGTCGTGTAGAGCAATATTCTTCCTTTCGTGTGACTGTCGCCCTAAACGACACTTACTGATATACCCTGATTAGAGACTTAAAAGCGTGTTAGTAAAGTTAGGGGTGGTGTCGTGTAGAGCGATATTCTCCCATTAGTGGCAGTGTCGCCCTAAACGACACTTGCTGATATACCCTGATTAGAGACTTAAAAGCGTGTTAGTAAAGTTAAGGGTGGTGTCGTGTAGAGCAATATTCTTCCTTTCGTGTGACTGTCGCCCTAAACGACACTTACTGATATACCCTTACAAGAGACGTAAATGCGTGTTAGTAGGTTAGGGGTGGTGTCGTGTAGAGCAATATTCTCCCATTAGTGAGAGTGTCGCCCTAAACGACACTTACTGATATACCCTGATTAGAGACTTAAAAGCGTGTTAGTAAAGTTAAGGGTGGTGTCGTGTAGAGCAATATTCTTCGTTTCGTGTGACTGTCGCCCTAAACGACACTTACTGATATACCCTTACAAGAGACGTAAATGCGTGTTAGTAGGTTAGGGGTGGTGTCGTGTAGAGCGATATTCTCCCATTAGTGTGAGTGTCGCCCTAAACGACACTTACTGATATACCCTTACAAGAGACGTAAATGCGTGTTAGTAGGTTAGGGGTGGTGTCGTGTAGAGCGATATTCTCCCATTAGTGTCAGTGTCGCCCTAAACGACACTTGCTGATATACCCTGATTAGAGACTTAAAAGCGTGTTAGTAAAGTTAGGGGTGGTGTCGTGTAGAGCGATATTCTCCCATTAGTGTCAGTGTCGCCCTAAACGACACTTGCTGATATACCCTGATTAGAGACTTAAAAGCGTGTTAGTAAAGTTAGGGGTGGTGTCGTGTAGAGCGATATTCTCCCATTAGTGTCAGTGTCGCCCTAAACGACACTTGCTGATATACCCTGATTAGAGACTTAAAAGCGTGTTAGTAAAGTTAGGGGTGGTGTCGTGTAGAGCGATATTCTCCCATTAGTGTCAGTGTCGCCCTAAACGACACTTGCTGATATACCCTGATTAGAGACTTAAAAGCGTGTTAGTAAAGTTAGGGGTGGTGTCGTGTAGAGCAATATTCTTCCTTTCGTGTGACTGTCGGCCTAAACGACACTTACTGATATACCCTTACAAGAGACGTAAATGCGTGTTAGTAGGTTAGGGGTGGTGTCGTGTAGAGCGATATTCTCCCATTAGTGTCAGTGTCGCCCTAAACGACACTTGCTGATATACCCTGATTAGAGACTTAAAAGCGTGTTAGTAGGTTAGGGGTGGTGTCGTGTAGAGCGATATTCTCCCATTAGTGTCAGTGTCGCCCTAAACGACACTTGCTGATATACCCTGATTAGAGACTTAAAAGCGTGTTAGTAAAGTTAGGGGTGGTGTCGTGTAGAGCGATATTCTCCCATTAGTGTGAGTGTCGCCCTAAACGACACTTACTGATATACCCTTACAAGAGACGTAAATGCGTGTTAGTAGGTTAGGGGTGGTGTCGTGTAGAGCGATATTCTCCCATTAGTGTCAGTGTCGCCCTAAACGACACTTGCTGATATACCCTGATTAGAGACTTAAAAGCGTGTTAGTAAAGTTAGGGGTGGTGTCGTGTAGAGCGATATTCTCCCATTAGTGTCAGTGTCGCCCTAAACGACACTTGCTGATATACCCTGATTAGAGACTTAAAAGTGTGTTAGTAAAGCTAAGGGTGGTGTCGTGTAGAGCGATATTCTCCCATTAGTGTGAGTGTCGCCCTAAACGACACTTGCTGATATACCCTGATTAGAGACTTAAAAGCGTGTTAGTAAAGTTAGGGGTGGTGTCGTGTAGAGCGATATTCTCCCATTAGTGTCAGTGTCGCCCTAAACGACACTTGCTGATATACCCTGATTAGAGACTTAAAAGCGTGTTAGTAAAGTTAGGGGTGGTGTCGTGTAGAGCGATATTCTCCCATTAGTGTCAGTGTCGCCCTAAACGACACTTGCTGATATACCCTGATTAGAGACTTAAAAGCGTGTTAGTAAAGTTAGGGGTGGTGTCGTGTAGAGCGATATTCTCCCATTAGTGTCAGTGTCGCCCTAAACGACACTTGCTGATATACCCTGATTAGAGACTTAAAAGCGTGTTAGTAAAGTTAGGGGTGGTGTCGTGTAGAGCAATATTCTTCCTTTCGTGTGACTGTCGGCCTAAACGACACTTACTGATATATCCTGACAAGAAACGTAAACGCTTGTTAGTAGAGTTAGAAGTGGTGTCGTGTAAAGCAATATTCTTCCATTCTTGTTACTATCACCCTAAACGACACTTGCTTATATATCCTGACAACAGACTTAAACTCGTGCTAGTAGGGTTTATGGAGGTGTCATGTAGAGTAATATTCTTCCATTAGTTAGACTGCCGCTCTAAACGACACTTGCTGATATATCCTGACAAGAGACTTGAACGCGTGTTTAGTAGGGTTAGGGCTGGTGTCGTGTAGAGCAATACTCTTCCATTCTTGTGATTGTCGTCCTAAGCCACACTTGCTGATTTATCCTGACAACAGACCTAATCGCGTGCTAGTTGGTTTAGGAGTGGTGAAGTTTAGAGCAATATTCCTCTATTCTTGTGTTTTTGTTGCGCTAACAACACTTGCTCATCATCGTATTAGCCTTCAGAAATCCTTTTCTTAAGGTTCTTGATATGCAAGCACCTGTGCCGTCCATTATGCTGAGACTTTAATGTTGCGGTGAAGGGAGAAGCCTTCTACAGGTCCTGATATTTTGTCGAAGCTCTCGTCCTATCTCCTGCTCCTTGTGCACTCTGTCCATGCATCGTTAGCATACATTGGCCGAGGAGTGTGTCCGCCAATGTCTCTAGCCCCTCCTCTCTCTCTCTCTCTCTCTCTCTACTTTCCCTATTTCGAAAGATAAGTGTACAAATGCAAAAACACCACTATTCACTAATTGAGCGATCCGTCAATGTACCGTGGCAGCGGCTGTCAGTGTTAAGCAAAACTGTTTATTAAAACCGGTGAAGTTTCAATTGACTTTCTCTTCTGGGTTTCTTATTTACAGAAGCAGGTATGTAACCATGGCAACTGTCCACGTTGATACGCTGGACTCGTATTACACTTATGATGTAATTATACATCCGCGTCACATATGCATTTTGTTTTATACACTAAACTGTATCTCGTTAACTTAAGTTGCGGTCATTTCCAACGTATTTCAGTTTCTTATTTATTCAGATTAAATGCAACAAACTTTCATGTTGGCAACAATGCGAGGAGAAATTTTCTGTTTGCCTTATAAGGGGAAATTCGTTTGTTGGCAGTGGGCAATGTGGAACAGCAAAATTATAATCTATTTATACAATCAATTAGTTTTATTAGCTGTAAACAATGCGGTTCAGAACCAGCGCAACCTGTCGGGCGGCTTCGGCTTTTAAACTGCACTGCACATTACTATTCTAGTAATGCTGTGGGATATGAACTGCATTTTACGTTCGGACTCTAGCCCTTTTTACCTGACTTGACTAATTCGTCAATTCTACACTTTATGGAAGCTGCAAACTCCTTGAACTCTATCGGAGACAGAAGCAAGACGAGGGTTAAACTGGAAGCAACATAAGGGTAAACTGGAAGCAACATAAGGGTAAACTGGAAGCAACATAAGGGTAAACTGGAAGCAAGATAAGAGGTAAACTGGAAGCAACATAAGGGTAAACTGGAAGCAACATAAGGGTAAACTGGAAGTAAAGCAATTGATAAACTGGAAACAATGTGAGTACAGTCAGTCTGATTGGCGTCATGCCGTCACTTGAACAATTGATACAGTCTGATTGGCGTCATGCTACCACTTGGATGGGTACAATCTAATTTGACTCCTGCCGCCACTTGGATGGGTACGATCTGATTGACGTCATGCCGTCACTTGGATGGGTAAAGTTTGACTGGCGTCATGCTGTCATTTCGATGGGTACAGTCTGTTAAGCGTCATGCCGTCACTTGGATGGGTACGATCTGATTGGCGACATTCCGTCACTTGGATGGATGCAATCTGATTAGCGTCATGCCGTCACTTGGATGGGTAAAGTTTGACTGGCGTCATGCTGTCATTTCGATGGGTACAGTCTGTTAAGCGTCATGCCGTCACTTGGATGGGTACGATCTGATTGGCGACATTCCGTCACTTGGATGGATGCAATCTGATTAGCGTCATGCCGTCACTTGGATGGGTAAAGTCTGACTGGCGTCATGCTGTCATTTCGATGGGTACAGTCTGTTAAGCGTCATGCCGTTACTTGGATGGATGCAATCTGATTAGCGTCATGCCGTCACTTGGATGGGTAAAGTTTGACTGGCGTCATGCTGTCATTTCGATGGGTACAGTCTGTTAAGCGTCATGCCGTTACTTGGATGGATGCAATCTGATTAGCGTCATGCCGTCACTTGGATGGATGCAATCTGATTAGCGTCATGCCGTCACTTGGATGGATGCAATCTGATTAGCGTCATGCCGTCACTTGGATGGATGCAATCTGATTAGCGTCATGCCGTCACTTGGATGGATGCAATCTGATTAGCGTCATGCCGTCACTTGGATGGGTAAAGTCTGACTGGCGTCATGCTGTCATTTCGATGGGTACAGTCTGTTAAGCGTCATGCCGTTACTTGGATGGATGCAATCTGATTAGCGTCATGCCGTTACTTGGATGGATGCAATCTGATTAGCGTCATGCCGTCACTTGGATGGATGCAATCTGATTAGCGTCATGCCGTTACTTGGATGGATGCAATCTGATTAGCGTCATGCCGTCACTTGGATGGATGCAATCTGATTAGCGTCATGCCGTCACTTGGATGGATGCAATCTGATTAGCGTCATGCCGTCACTTGGATGGATGCAATCTGATTAGCGTCATGCCGTCACTTGGATGGATGCAATCTGATTAGCGTCATGCCGTCACTTGGATGGATGCAATCTGATTAGCGTCATGCCGTTACTTGGATGGATGCAATCTGATTAGCGTCATGCCGTCACTTGGATGGATGCAATCTGATTAGCGTCATGCCGTCACTTGGATGGATGCAATCTGATTAGCGTCATGCCGTCACTTGGATGGATGCAATCTGATTAGCGTCATGCCGTCACTTGGATGGATGCAATCTGATTAGCGTCATGCCGTCACTTGGATGGATGCAATCTGATTAGCGTCATGCCGTCACTTGGATGGATGCAATCTGATTAGCGTCATGCCGTCACTTGGATGGATGCAATCTGATTAGCGTCATGCCGTCACTTGGATGGATGCAATCTGATTAGCGTCATGCCGTCACTTGGATGGATGCAATCTGATTAGCGTCATGCCGTCACTTGGATGGATGCAATCTGATTAGCGTCATGCCGTCACTTGGATGGGTAAAGTCTGACTGGCGTCATGCTGTCATTTCGATGGGTACAGTCTGTTAAGCGTCATGCCGTTACTTGGATGGATGCAATCTGATTAGCGTCATGCCGTCACTTGGATGGATGCAATCTGATTAGCGTCATGCCGTCACTTGGATGGGTAAAGTCTGACTGGCGTCATGCTGTCATTTCGATGGGTACAGTCTGTTAAGCGTCATGCCGTTACTTGGATGGATGCAATCTGATTAGCGTCATGCCGTCACTTGGATGGATGCAATCTGATTAGCGTCATGCCGTCACTTGGATGGGTAAAGTCTGACTGGCGTCATGCTGTCATTTCGATGGGTACAGTCTGTTAAGCGTCATGCCGTTACTTGGATGGATGCAATCTGATTAGCGTCATGCCGTCACTTGGATGGGTAAAGTTTGACTGGCGTCATGCTGTCATTTCGATGGGTACAGTCTGTTAAGCGTCATGCCGTCACTTGGATGGGTACGATCTGATTGGCGTCAGACTGTCACTCGAATGGGTACAGTCTGATTGACGTTATGCCGTCACTTCGATGGATACAGTCTGATTTACGTCATGAAGTCACTTGGACGGGTACAGTCTGATTGGCGTCATTCCGTCACTTGCATGATACAGTCTGACTGGCGTCGCTTCCTCTACCCTTAAGATATCGATATTGCACTGATATCTGGAACATTCCAGACAGACTCCGTCAGATTCCATGCTAAAACACATACCTCATTGATTGCCCGAGCCATTTGAGCCACCGCTCGTCCGGATGCATCGCCTACTGGTTCACAGAAGGCTAGTACATCAGACTGTAATAAATCGCCCTAACACCAACATTGAACACGCCGGTGTTCAGGTACACTACGAGGGTATTAACCTTTATATATTCTCCGCTTATCTACAACCTGGTAGTAGGCTATCCAGCTCTGTCCCATCATTCTCATGGAAGATCTTAACTTCAAACAGCCGATATAGAGCTCTACTGACTCCAAACCACACGGCAATGTTCTCCATAGGTACCTTACCAACAAGCCAGGCATCAAAAAAACTGGAACCAGCTGACCACATATTACCCATACAATCGCAGGTACAGGCATGATGTCCTAGGCACTACCGCGTTTAAAACATCATCCTCAGACATTCACTCATCAATATAGACTATCTAAGCTCGGGCTATGGCCCGTTATTCTAACACTTGACGACCCACCTGACGTTCCACCTCCCACAGCTAAAATGCTTACGAAGACCAATTGGGAACGCTTCAATGAGTGCCTTCTACAAACATCACTGCAACCCGACTGACAGCTACGGGGATGTTGACCATGAGGTCGACAAAATACAGACAGTCCTCTAACATGCAGTCAAGAACAGCTCCTACACCACTGCCTGCGATGATAGAAAGACTGACGCTCCACGCCACATCTCCGCCTAGCTTACAAAGAAACGCCGATGGCCCCGAACATGACAATGTACCCTTGCAACCTCTACCAACAGGAACCTAAACGCCTAGACAAAATTAGTCAAGACACTACTAGTAACTCATGGTGACGAGGAATGGTTCATATCCTCAGTAAACACAGAAAATGGTTCTCTATGGAAACTAAATCGCAAGATACCAAAATGCCACTTAATCCACCCCTGACCAGCACGATCTGGCTTGAGGTCTGAGTGACCTAAGGCTCAGCTATAGGGTGTTACTGTACTTTGTGCCTACCAATGACGCACCCCATTTCTGACTAACTGCGACTCCTCACAGGTGTCAGGATCACGCCGTCATGTGTTCGACGTCCTGAACCTATATAGATTTGAAAACCTCAGAGAAAGGACGGTCTTAAGACGGTATCGGCAGCTTCCTTTCAGACCCTTAAATACCGTATGCGTTACTTATAGGTGATAAACCTTTATTTTCCCATCTGATTGAAGATAATAATGTTATCGTATCCGATATGAGATAATATGTGTTTACTTAATATCAATCATACATCTGGGAGAAATTGTTATAACGTGAGCGAACTATGGCAAGATTTAGGAGTTATAGACATGAGATGAGACTTGTGTCCGCATCAAATAGAATTATTATATTCCGTTTTTATTATGACATGGTTTATCAGTGAGAGTTAATTTCACTGAGAGAGGTAAATTCCAGATTAATTATTTGACGCTGTATAACTTGCCGGCAGTACATTTTAGGATCCCTGTTTATATGAATTATTTATTATTTTGAAAAGAAGAAAAAGCTGGACAGCTAGAGTAATTATTTTGTCTGAATATTATTACTCTATATTATACTACGTAACTATCTTTGAATTAACAATCTTGTAATGTAGAATATAATTTTGACCTGCGTTAGAAGGAGAATTTATGTTTTTAAATTAACTATAACAGAATTCAAATTGTACAAGAGTGTAGACTTATAGAAACCACAGCCGTAGAATGATATCTACGTGATAAGGAAGCTTCCGGCCTGAGTGGAATGTTTCATTATTCATTCTAAATGGGTAAAGGAGGATTAGAACATGGGCGCTGTGACATCACCGTGCCTGTGATATGCGGCGCAATTGTGTAGTTGTACAGTTGTATTCATTCTGGATAACATATAAGTACTAATATAGTAACAACTCAATTTTCTCAAACATTACAATCTTAAAGAGAAAAGATTTAACGTTAACGACACTCTTTCTTTATCAAACTAACACTGCATTATTCGTTAAAGAGCTAAAATAATATCCTAATATTATATTAATTATTTGTATCTTTGAAAAACAACGACAAGTTTTTACAGCTAATAAATCATACGTACTACAACTCAACCATATGTTAATTGGTATTATTATTTTCAATAGGCGTTTCTCTTAGTTACGTCTGCATTAAATGTTTGTAATATTAAATAAAGCGGTACAACCTGACGGTCACAAACACAAACAAATCTTATAAATACATACATGCGACTATACATACAGACGGCTACCTATAATGGTGACAAGTATACAGCTGACAACATTAAAAGGTGCTTACGTATACAGGAGTCTATGTATAAAAGTGGCTAAATATATAGGTGACTACATGTACAGGTGACTAACTGTATAGGTGACCAATCAATACAACTGATAAACCTATATTGATATCATAAATTTGATTAACTCATATAGGTGACTCATTATAGAAGTGACTAATATATATAGGTGCCTGTGTATACAGGTCTCTCCGTATACAGGTGACTACATGTGTAGGCGATATCGTATACAGGTAACTACGTATATATGTGACCAATAGGTGACAGCGTTTACAGTGTACTACTATACAGCCGACTAATGCAAGGGGTTACGTATATATGTAACTGGGTATAAAGGTGACTACATGTACAGGTGACTACTGTATAGGTGACCAATCAATAAAACTGATAAACCTATATTGATATCATAAACTTGATGAACTCATATAGGTGACTCATTATAGAAGTGACTAATATATAGATGCCTGCGTATAGAGGTCTCTCCGTATACAGGTGACTTAATACAGGTGACTACGTATACAAATCACTGCTTTATACAATTATTTACACTTTTGACTAATACTTAATGTCATGACTAATGTTAAAATAAGTATAGGCGGCCCACCTTTATAGGTAATAGTACTCATAAAACCGTTAAACCTATATTGGTGTCATAAATGTACAGGTGACTAATGTAGAAGTAGCCAATGTATGCAGATGATTACGTTTACAGATGACAACGTGAACAGGTCGTTACATATACAGGGGATTAGGAATACAGGTGACTACGAATAGAGGGGACTACGTATGCAAATCACTGCTTTATACAATTATTTACACTTTTACTAATTTGTTCACTTTGACTACGTGTACAGTTAGTTACATATACATATGAGATACCTATTCATGTGACTACTGACTCATGCAGGTGACTATCTATACCGGTGACTACGTATGCAATGGGTCTACATCTACAGGTAACCACGTATACAGGTGATAGAATATACACGTGCCTATGTATACAGGTGTATGAAACTGTCTACATATATAAGCGGCTACGTATACATGTGTCTATGTCCACAGGTGACTAAATATACATGTTGGTGTAATCGTGTTGCTACGTATACTAGTGAATAGAGGTGATTAAGTATACATGTGACTACGTATACAAGTGACTACCTATACAGGTGACTTAAACCTTTAACTGACTTATATTTACAGGTGTCAAGAGTATACAGACGACTAAAAATACAGGCAATACATGCTCATCTTAAGCACTATTAACATACATCACACCGTGTCAACAGCCTTGACTTCGCTAAACTCATGTAAACTCTCACTAAACGTGTAATCTCTTGTAACCCTGTTCTTCCATTTCATCGAATTACAGTAGTGCTGTCAAAGTATCCGGTTTGTTTATTTCTAATCTTTACCCTTTCTCAATAGTTTTACTTTAATTCGGTTTTCTGGACGCTAAGAGTAGGTAATTTTATGAGATGCATTTATATAATTTGTTCTAACAGTTTTCCCGTTTCTTTATGTAATGATAAACTTAATTCCATTCTCTAATCTTTCGTAGCTAACCGCTAGTAGCGCTGATGTGTCACAAGATTTTATAAACCTTAAAAGAAATGAATACGTTCAATGTAACTTTATTTATTTTAAAACCGTTTTTGTCTAATCTTTTGTGGGTAGAAACAGTGGGCTTAAAATAAGTGATAACATGTGATGTCATAAAACAGCTGATCTCATGTTATAAATTATGTGGTAGAACGCATAGGCTATGTAACTTTATTTATATCAATTGTAATAATTTAATAAAAAGTAACTAAAATGAATTTTTTTTGTAGATTAAGTAAGAATTGACTTTAAAACGTTTTTGTTTATGTTATTTTTTTCAAACGTTGGACAATTGTAGCCTGAATCGGAACTGGAATGCTACCGCAGCTTTGATGTCTACAACTCAGCTGTAGCCTGAATCGGAACTGGAATGCTACCGCAGCTTTGATGTCTACAACTCAGCTGTAGCCTGAATCGGAACTGGAATGCTACCGCAGCTTTGATGTCTACAACTCAGCTGTAGCCTGAATCGGAACTGGAATGCTACCGCAGCTTTGATGTCTACAACTCAGCTGTAGCCTGAATCGGAACTGGAATGCTACCGCAGCTTTGATGTCTACAACTCAGCTGTAGCCTGAATCGGAAATGGAATGCTACCGCAGCTTTGATGTCTACAACTCAGCTGTAGCCTGAATCGGAACTGGAATGCTACTGCAGCTTTGTTGTCTACAACTCAGCTGTAGTCTGAATCGGAACTTGAATGCTACCGCAGCTTTGATGTCTACAACTCAGCTAAATCCTGAATCGGAAATGGAATGCTACCGCAGCTTTGATGTCTACAACTCAGCTGTAGCCTGAATCGGAACTGGAATGCTACTGCAGCTTTGTTGTCTACAACTCAGCTGTAGTCTGAATCGGAACTTGAATGCTACCGCAGCTTTGATGTCTACAACTCAGCTAAATCCTGAATCGGAACTGGAATGCTACCGCAGCTTTGATGTCTACAACTCAGCTGTAGCCTGAATCGGAACTGGAATGCTACTGCAACTTTGTTGTCTACAACTCAGCTGTAGTCTGAATCGGAACTTGAATGCTACCGCAGCTTTGATGTCTACAACTCAGCTGTAGTCTGAATCGGAACTTGAATGCTACCGCAGCTTTGATGTCTACAACTCAGCTAAATCCTGAATCGGAACTGGAATGCTACCGCAGCTTTGATGTCTACAACTCAGCTGTAGCCTGAATCGGAACTGGAATGCTACTGCAGCTTTGTTGTCTACAACTCAGCTGTAGTCTGAATCGGAACTTGAATGCTACCGCAGCTTTGATGTCTACAACTCAGCTAAATCCTGAATCGGAACTGGAATGCTACCGCAGCTTTGATGTCTACAACTCAGCTAAAGCCTGAATCGGAACTGGAATGCTACCGCAGCTTTGATGTCTACAACTCAGCTGTAGCCTAACGTAGACTTAGCAAAGCTTTGTGACCTTCGCGCCCTGTAGAAGACGGTGTGACAAGGTGTGGGAAAGCCTTCAGTTGGAACAGAAGTTGTTTTGTGAATCTTTGGAGTGTACGCTATCCCGCAACGCACAGACAGACAAGGGGTCTTGTTAGGAGTGGTTACTCTTCAAAAACTCTGACAACCTCCAAGTTAAGGTCTTACCTTCATGAATAATTCTCGAAACAATTCAACCATTAGTAGCTCACTACACTCGATCGCGTTAAATAGCTTAAGCTGTCATAGATAAAGCTGAAGGGTTAAGTTTTCTCTAGGCTGTGACGCCATATCCTGAATGTTTCTTGGTAGAATGTGTTGGTTTCAGCAGTAAAATAACCGAAGAACCTTATGTTTGCTACCTAAGGCACTTGAGCGTAAGAATATTCAAGTTGTGAAATGACTGCTCAATCTTTACATATTTTACCACTCCAAAAGACTTTTATTTAGTTACACATGAAGTTGTAATGAACACGTTTATTGCTAAACAAGTCTCCAATAAAGAGTAGGTTTGTATAAAGCTATTATTTAACCTCTCGAGCAGGTTGCTTCAAGTCACACCTGCATTCCTTATGGGTTCCCTATAAGATTGCACACATGTTATACAATGCTTTCTTCTTTTCCTTACCAGAAGATATCCTTCATATGCTTCCTTATCCTTGAAACAGACCATACTCAAATTTGCAGATCGTCAAAGCCACTAAAAACACTGAGTCCATTTTTACACTTTGACTGACGATCTTCCTTTACAGACACCTTCTTTTGTTCCTTCAATAAAATGTCAAAATGTGTATAGATGTATAAATTTATGTTTGTTTTCATTATGTGCATTTTGTAATTATATTTATGTATTTACAGTTGCCGTCATCCATGGACGTTACTTGAGCCTGTACAATGTAAGTAATTTCTATGCAATTCTTATTTTAAAACATTTTTGTACAACGGCTGCTGCAACTGTTTGCATAGTTATAAACCTTCTTAGCCCACCGTATAAATCTCTTGGCGAAGTACTTCCCTTAACTCACGCTACATTCCATTGCCACTAGTAGGAGTTAGGACTATAGCGACACCGATCATACAAGTTATTACAATTTGCATGTTGTTGTCCCACGTTAAGTAAATGGGGATGGATGAGGTGACAATAGCAACTTTTATATTTGCGACACTAAAAGCCACTGGATTATGGTCGTGTTCCCCCACGACTAAGTGAGTGACGTCAATTTGGGTTGGGGATGAAAGTTACATAACTGTATCCTGATTCACCACTCCTTTCATGTGTCGGACCACTAACGAATATACCGCTAGGGAATATCACACTAATTTTACTTTATTTTGCAAAACATGCAGTCTTTTTGGTATATAGTTTAGTTTTTAAAACACACATCGATATTTCTTAATAATATAAAAATACCGCACGTGTGTATAACAACAAACAAGCGTCCTTCATTTTATAGGCCGAGGAATGCCGTTTATTAATCCTCCGAATAAGTTGTTTACGTACATTTATTTCAATCAATTCAACACATGGCTAGCAGAGTTATAAGTCCATCGACGGCTGTCAGAATGTCAATGCCAACTAGGCCCAATAAGGACCCCCTTCTGTTCTACGTGTAACTGTACCCCATAATTTAAAATGTATTAAAAGAGTAGCACGGTAGCCGTCAATAAGTTGACAGGTTTAGATGTGTATAATGGCTTATTAGGGCGCCGAGGAACCGGTCCGGCCATTACCTCTGCATGGTAGTTTTGCCTTCTAAAGCGCTCAAAGTGCGTGTATATGAGTGTACTCACCAGTGTGGTAACCTTCAATATCCTTGGACTCTAAGGGTATGTAGCACTGTCACTTGACAATGGCTGCGGATCAGGGGCTGAGATTCAGGAGGGACATTTCCTAGAGGAAGGGCTTGAGACGGATAAGGTGAATGCGGACATGGCTTACTGACTTACGATATCTATATCAGTACGTAGAGTTAACAAGGTGACATAAAACTAGAAGTACATGATGTAACATTATTTTATTCAATCAAATAATATTAATATTATTTACCAGCATTCAGAAACAAATCGGTACAGTTATTTAAAAATAAATTGTGAATTAGTTCATTATTATAATATCTAAAAAAAATGGTAAAGGTTTCAGATTTTCATAGGCAACCAAACTTGCCCTAACTGAGATGCGCGCAGAGAGATGCGCGGAAGGTTAATAGTGGCCGTGAAACTAGAATTGTTCCTACTTTACCTTCTGCTCTTCAAGGGAGAGTATCGGTCCAAAATGCATTACATTCGAGGGAGATGCGATCATGAAAACATGATTCGTAGCAGTTTTGAAGCAATGTTTAGTTGAGATTTTGTTATGAAAGTATTTTATAATAAGTTCATAAGATATTGTTTTTTAAAAATGGTTTGCTTAAAATTACTTAATTAATTACATCTTACGATGCTATGTCCAGGCCAATCTAAACAGGCGGAACATAGCGGAAGTCGCAAACAGAATCCATCAACTCTACATAAGAGTAGAGTTACATAAGGAAAATACACGTTTAAGAAAATTACCGATGGAATAATAGGAAACGGGATTAAAGAAACTGACAGACATCCAAATGTTACATAGAGTTGCCTAGATAAGAGAGATTACGTATTTTCATAAGTTTAATAATTTATCGCTCTTTCGGCTCTCGATCGATTGTCGAACAATAAAAGAGAAATTAATTGCCATTTTAATGGCTTTAATTACCACTTAGGAAACCTAAGGAGTGCTCCATCGCTTTAGTTAGGTCGCTAAAACTTCAAGAACCCTTTGGTGGTCGTTATGCAACCGCGGGGCTTTTACAACGTCTGTGCAATGTTTTGACACCGAAATGAAACCATAAAACGAAGCCGTTGACCGTAGGCGTGTTGCTTTCGACGCGACCAGTCGATTAGCTTTCCAATTTATTTTGCATTCGCAAGTGCCTGCGGGCATAGGAGGATGCGTAAGTAGGCGCACTTTGTACCGGCTAGCCTTCGCTGTCGATGCGTATTTACCAACCTACAATCGTATGCAAGTATATCTTATAGAATCAAACTCAAATAAACTGACCGTGTATCCCTGTTTTAAACATAAATCATATCACATGTCTAGTTAGAATATTATGCATCGATTGATGACATCGATTGATGACATCTCCTGATTTAAAATCCGCATTCTGTACTTGTAGGCTGTTACAGTCTCTAGCATATAAACATCCCGTAATGCGAGGGAAACACAACCCCGGCTCTGATTACTCGAGGTTTCTGTGTGCTACGAGTACAGTGCTTCTTAGTATAAACCGGGATCAAAATCCCAGTTGTTTAAATCATATGAATTGCGTGATAAAAATTGGAAACACTTTAAACAATGTTATTTGTTATTTAAAATTTTAAATTTTGGTTGATTATAGTCGGAAGATGCAGTAGATTGCGTGGTAACATTAACCTTGAAATGGCACATGCAAAAATTAAGGGACTGTGGTCGAATTTGATCCATAAAATTTTAATTCGCATTATTAGGGAGAGCTAAACTAAATATTGTTTAATATACATTATTGTTACTCTATACTAAATTCTAAACTTAACTTAACCTCATTCATTTTTAGTTAAATTGTGTGATTACCATATTTTCTTTAGATAAGTCTTTCCATTTGAAGTAAATTACGCTAGGCTATTTTATGCGAACGATAAATGCCTAATCGAAAAACTAGAGTTTATCTAACGTTGTATTCCCGAGCGAGTTTCTAGTTTGGCCAAATTCTGCATAGACAGATGGCGACAAGGTAGAAGTTTCGAGACAGTAGTCGAGTACGGTCGCAGTGACGATGTCTGAGGGAGAAATAAATCTAAAGAACCCAGCAAGTTAGCGCGCTGATAGTTCGGCCCAGTTCTGCATAGACAGATGGAGACAAGGTAGAAGTTTCGAGACAGTAGTCGAGTACGGTCGCAGTGACGATGTCTGAGGGAGAAATAAATCTAAAGAACCCAGCAAGTTAGCGCGCTGATAGTTCGGCCCAGTTCTGCATAGACAGATGGCGACAAGGAAGAAGTTTCGAGACAGTAGTCGAGTACGGTCGCAGTGACGATGTCTGAGGGAGAAATAAATCTAAAGAACCCAGCAAGTTAGCGCGCTGATAGTTCGGCCCAGTTCTGCATAGACAGATGGAGACAAGGTAGAAGTTTCGAGACAGTAGTCGAGTACGTTCGCAGTGACGATGTCTGAGGGAGAAATAAATCTAAAGAACCCAGCAACTTAGCGCGCTGATAGTTCCGCCCAGTTCTGCATAGACAGATGGCGACAAGGTAGAAGTTTCGAGACAGTAGTCGAGTACGGTCGCAGTGACGATGTCTGAAGGAGAAATAAATCTAAAGAACCCAGCAAGTTAGCGCGCTGATAGTTCCGCCCAGTTCTGCATAGACAGATGGCGACAAGGTAGTAGTTTCGAGACAGTAGTCGAGTACGTTCGCAGTGACGATGTCTGAGGGAGAAATAAATCTAAAGAACCCAGCAAGTTAGCGCGCTGATAGTTCCGCCCAGTTCTGCATAGACAGATGGCGACAAGGTAGATGTTTCGAGACAGTAGTCGAGTACGTTCACAGTGACGATGTCTGAGAGAGAAATAAATCTAAAGAATCCTGCAACTTAGCACGCTGATAGTTCGGCCCAGTTCTGCATAGACAGATGGCGACAAGGTAGAAGTTTCGAGACATTAGTCGAGTACGTTCGCAGTGACGATGTCTCAAGGAGAAATAAATCTAAAGAACCCAGCAAGTTAGCGCGCTGATAGTTCCGCCCAGTTCTGCACAGACAGATGGCGACAAGGTAGAAGTTTCGAGACAGTAGTCGAGTACGTTCGCAGTGACGATGTCTGAGGGAGAAATAAATCTAAAGAACCCAGCAAGTTAGCGCGCTGATAGTTCCGCCCAGTTCTGCATAGACAGATGGCGACAAGGTAGAAGTTTCGAGACAGTAGTCGAGTACGTTCACAGTGACGATGTCTGAGGGAGAAATAAATCTAAAGAATCCTGCAACTTAGCGCGCTGATAGTTCCGCCCAGTTCTGCATAGACAGATGGCGACAAGTTAGTAGTTTCGAGACAGTAGTCGAGTACGTTCGCAGTGACGATGTCTGAGGGAGAAATAAATCTAAAGAACCCAGCAAGTTAGCGCGCTGATAGTTCCGCCCAGTTCTGCATAGACAGATGGCGACAAGGTAGATGTTTCGAGACAGTAGTCGAGTACGTTCACAGTGACGATGTCTGAGAGAGAAATAAATCTAAAGAATCCTGCAACTTAGCGCGCTGATAGTTCGGCCCAGTTCTGCATAGACAGATGGCGACAAGTTAGTAGTTTCGAGACAGTAGTCGAGTACGTACACAGTGACGATGTCTGAGGGAGAAATAAATCTAAAGAATCCTGCAACTTAGCACGCTGATAGTTCGGCCCAGTTCTGCATAGACAGATGGCGACAAGGTAGAAGTTTCGAGACATTAGTCGAGTACGTTCGCAGTGACGATGTCTGAAGGAGAAATAAATCTAAAGAACCCAGCAAGTTAGCGCGCTGATAGTTCCGCCCAGTTCTGCACAGACAGATGGCGACAAGTTAGTAGTTTCGAGACAGTAGTCGAGTACGTTCGCAGTGACGATGTCTCAAGGAGAAATAAATCTAAAGAACCCAGCAAGTTAGCGCGCTGATAGTTCCGCCCAGTTCTGCATAGACAGATGGCGACAAGGTAGTAGTTTCGAGACAGTAGTCGAGTACGTTCGCAGTGACGATGTCTGAGGGAGAAATAAATCTAAAGAACCCAGCAAGTTAGCGCGCTGATAGTTCCGCCCAGTTCTGCATAGACAGATGGCGACAAGGTAGAAGTTTCGAGACGTTGTCGAGTACGTTCGCAGTGACGATGTCTGAAGGAGAAATAAATCTAAAGAACGCAGCAACTTAGCGCGCTGATAGTTCCGCCCAGTTCTGCATAGACAGATGGCCACAAGGTAGAAGTTTCGAGACAGTAGTCGAGTACGTTCGCAGTGACGATGTCTGAAGGAGAAATAAATCTAAAGAAAACAGCAACTTAGCGCGCTGATAGTTCCGCCCAGTTCTGCATAGACAGATGGCGACAAGGTAGAAGTTTCGAGACAGTAGTCGAGTACGTTCGCAGTGACGATGTCTCAAGGAGAAATAAATATAAAGAACCCAGCAACTTAGCGCGCTGATAGTTCCGCCCAGTTCTGCATAGACAGATGGCGACAAGGTAGAAGTTTCGAGACAGTAGTCGAGTACGTTCGCAGTGACGATGTCTGAGGGAGAAATAAATCTAAAGAACCCAGCAAGTTAGCGCGCTGATAGTTCCGCCCAGTTCTGCATAGACAGATGGCGACAAGGTAGATGTTTCGAGACAGTCGTCGAGTACGTTCACAGTGACGATGTCTGAGAGAGAAATAAATCTAAAGAATCCTGCAACTTAGCGCGCTGATAGTTCGGCCCAGTTCTGCATAGACAGATGGCGACAAGTTAGTAGTTTCGAGACAGTAGTCGAGTACGTACACAGTGACGATGTCTGAGGGAGAAATAAATCTAAAGAATCCTGCAACTTAGCACGCTGATAGTTCGGCCCAGTTCTGCATAGACAGATGGCGACAAGGTAGAAGTTTCGAGACATTAGTCGAGTACGTTCGCAGTGACGATGTCTCAAGGAGAAATAAATCTAAAGAACCCAGCAAGTTAGCGCGCTGATAGTTCCGCCCAGTTCTGCACAGACAGATGGCGACAAGTTAGTAGTTTCGAGACAGTAGTCGAGTACGTTCGCAGTGACGATGTCTCAAGGAGAAATAAATCTAAAGAACCCAGCAAGTTAGCGCGCTGATAGTTCCGCCCAGTTCTGCATAGACAGATGGCGACAAGGTAGTAGTTTCGAGACAGTAGTCGAGTACGTTCGCAGTGACGATGTCTGAGGGAGAAATAAATCTAAAGAACCCAGCAAGTTAGCGCGCTGATAGTTCCGCCCAGTTCTGCATAGACAGATGGCGACAAGGTAGAAGTTTCGAGACGTTGTCGAGTACGTTCGCAGTGACGATGTCTGAAGGAGAAATAAATCTAAAGAACGCAGCAACTTAGCGCGCTGATAGTTCCGCCCAGTTCTGCATAGACAGATGGCCACAAGGTAGAAGTTTCGAGACAGTAGTCGAGTACGTTCGCAGTGACGATGTCTGAAGGAGAAATAAATCTAAAGAACCCAGCAACTTAGCGCGCTGATAGTTCCGCCCAGTTCTGCATAGACAGATGGCGACAAGGTAGAAGTTTCGAGACAGTAGTCGAGTACTTTCGCAGTGACGATGTCTCAAGGAGAAATAAATATAAAGAACCCAGCAACTTAGCGCGCTGATAGTTCCGCCCAGTTCTGCATAGACAGATGGCGACAAGGTAGAAGTTTCGAGACAGTAGTCGAGTACGTTCGCAGTGACGATGACTGAAGGAGAAATAAATCTAAAGAACCCAGCAAGTTAGCGCGCTGATAGTTCGGCCCAGTTCTGCATAGACAGATGGAGACAAGGTAGAAGTCTCGAGACAGTAGTCGAGTACGGTCGCAGTGACGATGTCTGAGGGAGAAATAAATTTAAAGAACCCAGCAACTTAGCGCGCTGATAGTTCGGCCCAGTTCTGCATAGACAGATGGAGACAAGGTAGAAGTTTTGAGACAGTAGTCGAGTACGTTCGCAGTGACGATGTCTGAGGGAGAAATAAATTTAAAGAACCCAGCAAGTTAGCGCGCTGATAGTTCGGCCCAGTTCTGCATAGACAGATGGCGACAAGGTAGAAGTTTCGAGACAGTAGTCGAGTACGGTCGCAGTGACGATGTCTGAGGGAGAAATAAATATAAAGAACCCAGCAACTTAGCGCGCTGATAGTTCCGCCCAGTTCTGCATAGACAGATGGCGACAAGGTAGAAGTTTCGAGACAGTAGTCGAGTACGTTCGCAGTGACGATGTCTGAAGGAGAAATAAATCTAAAGAACCCAGCAAGTTAGCGCGCTGATAGTTCGGCCCAGTTCTGCATAGACAGATGGAGACAAGGTAGAAGTTTCGAGACAGTAGTCGAGTACGGTCGCAGTGACGATGTCTGAGGGAGAAATAAATATAAAGAACCCAGCAACTTAGCGCGCTGATAGTTCCGCCCAGTTCTGCATAGACAAATGGCGACAAGGTAGTAGTTTCGAGACAGTAGTCGAGTACGTTCGCAGTGACGATGTCTCAAGGAGAAATAAATATAAAGAACCCAGCAACTTAGCGCGCTGATAGTTCCGCCCAGTTCTGCATAGACAGATGGCGACAAGGTAGAAGTTTTGAGACAGTAGTCGAGTACGGTCGCAGTGACGATGTCTCAAGGAGAAATAAATATAAAGAATCCTGCAACTTAGCGCGCTGATAGTTCGGCCCAGTTCTGCATAGACAGATGGCGACAAGGTAGAAGTTTTGAGACAGTAGTCGAGTACGTTCGCAGTGACGATGTCTGAGGGAGAAATAAATCTAAAGAACCCAGCAAGTTAGCGCGCTGATAGTTCCGCCCAGTTCTGCATAGACAGATGGAGACAAGGTAGAAGTTTTGAGACAGTAGTCGAGTACGTTCGCAGTGACGATGTCTGAGGGAGAAATAAATCTAAAGAACCCAGCAAGTTAGCGCGCTGATAGTTCCGCCCAGTTCTGCATAGACAGATGGAGACAAGGTAGAAGTTTTGAGACAGTAGTCGAGTACGTTCGCAGTGACGATGTCTGAGGGAGAAATAAATCTAAAGAACCCAGCAAGTTAGCGCGCTGATAGTTCCGCCCAGTTCTGCATAGACAGATGGCGACAAGGTAGAAGTTTTGAGACAGTAGTCGAGTACGTTCGCAGTGACGATGTCTGAAGGAGAAATAAATCTAAAGAACCCAGCAAGTTAGCGCGCTGATAGTTCCGCCCAGTTCTGCATAGACAGATGGAGACAAGGTAGAAGTTTTGAGACAGTAGTCGAGTACGTTCGCAGTGACGATGTCTGAGGGAGAAATAAATCTAAAGAACCCAGCAACTTAGCGCGCTGATAGTTCGGCCCAGTTCTGCATAGACAGATGGCGACAAGGTAGAAGTTTTGAGACAGTAGTCGAGTACGTTCGCAGTGACGATGTCTGAGGGAGAAATAAATCTAAAGAACCCAGCAAGTTAGCGCGCTGATAGTTCCGCCCAGTTCTGCATAGACAGATGGCGACAAGGTAGAAGTTTTGAGACAGTAGTCGAGTACGTTCGCAGTGACGATGTCTCAAGGAGAAATAAATCTAAAGAACCCAGCACGTTAGCGCGCTGATAGTTCCGCCCAGTTCTGCATAGACAGATGGCGACAAGGTAGAAGTTTCGAGACAGTAGTCGAGTACGTTCGCAGTGACGATGTCTAAAGGAGAAATAAATCTAAAGAACCCAGCAACGTAGCGCGCTGATAGTTCGGCCCAGTTCTGCATAGACAGATGGCGACAAGTTAGTAGTTTCGAGACAGTAGTCGAGTACGGTCGCAGTGACGATGTCTGAGGGAGAAATAAATATAAAGAACCCAGCAACTTAGCGCGCTGATAGTTCCGCCCAGTTCTGCATAGACAAATGGCGACAAGGTAGTAGTTTCGAGACAGTAGTCGAGTACGTTCGCAGTGACGATGTCTCAAGGAGAAATAAATATAAAGAACCCAGCAACTTAGCGCGCTGATAGTTCCGCCCAGTTCTGCATAGACAGATGGCGACAAGGTAGAAGTTTCGAGACAGTAGTCGAGTACGTTCGCAGTGACGATGTCTCAAGGAGAAATAAATATAAAGAATCCTGCAACTTAGCGCGCTGATAGTTCGGCCCAGTTCTGCATAGACAGATGGCGACAAGGTAGAAGTTTTGAGACAGTAGTCGAGTACGGTCGCAGTGACGATGTATGAGGGAGAAATAAATCTAAAGTACCCTGCAACTTAGCGCGCTGATAGTTCCGCCCAGTTCTGCATAGACAAATGGCGACAAGGTAGTAGTTTCGAGACAGTAGTCGAGTACGTTCGCAGTGACGATGTCTGAGGGAGAAATAAATCTAAAGTACCCTGCAACTTAGCGCGCTGATAGTTCGGCCCAGTTCTGCATAGACAGATGGCGACAAGTTAGTAGTTTCGAGACAGTATTCGAGTACGTTCGCAGTGACGATGTCTCAAGGAGAAATAAATATAAAGAACCCAGCAACTTAGCGCGCTGATAGTTCCGCCCAGTTCTGCATAGACAGATGGCGACAAGGTAGTAGTTTCGAGACAGTAGTCGAGTACGGTCGCAGTGACGATGTCTGAGGGAGAAATAAATCTAAAGAATCCTGCAACTTAGCGCGCTGATAGTTCCGCCCAGTTCTGCATAGACAGATGGCCACAAGGTAGAAGTTTCGAGACAGTAGTCGAGTACGGTCGCAGTGACGATGTCTGAGGGAGAAATAAATCTAAAGAATCCTGCAACTTAGCGCGCTGATAGTTCGGCCCAGTTCTGCATAGACAGATGAAGACAAGGTAGAAGTTTTGAGACAGTAGTCGAGTACGTTCGCAGTGACGTTGTATGAGGGAGAAATAAATCTAAAGAACCCAGCAAGTTAGCGCGCTGATAGTTCGGCCCAGATCTGCATAGACAGATGGAGACAAGGTAGAAGTTTTGAAACAGTAGTCGAGTACGTTCGCAGTGACGTTGTATGAGGGAGAAATAAATCTAAAGAACCCAGCAAGTTAGCGCGCTGATAGTTCGGCCCAGTTCTGCATACACAGATGGCGACAAGGTAGACGTTTTGAGACAGTAGTCGAGTACGTTCACAGTGACGATGTCTGAGAGAGAAATAAATCTAAAGAATCCTGCAACTTAGCGCGCTGATAGTTTTGCCCAGTTCTGCATAGACAGATGGCGACAAGGTAGAAGTTTCGAGACAGTAGTCGAGTACGTTCGCAGTGACGATGTCTGAGAGAGAAAAAAATCTAAAGAATCCTGCAACTTAGCGCGCTGATAGTTCGGCCCAGTTCTGCATACACAGATGGCGACAAGGTAGAAGTTTTGAGACAGTAGTCGAGTACGTTCACAGTGACGATGTCTGAGAGAGAAGTAAATCTAAAGAATCCTGCAACTTAGCGCGCTGATAGTTCGGCCCAGTTCTGCATAGACAGATGGCGACAAGGTAGAAGTTTCGAGACAGTAGACGAGTACGTTCACAGTGACGATGTCTGAGAGAGAAATAAATCTAAGGAAACCAGCAAGTTAGCGCGCTGATAGTTCGGCCCAGTTCTGCATAGACAGATGGCGACAAGGTAGTAGTTTCGAGACGTTGTCGAGTACGTTCGCAGTGACGATGTCTGAAGGAGAAATAAATCTAAAGAACCCAGCAACTTAGCCCGCTGATAGTTCGGCCCAGTTCTGCATAGACAGATGGCGACAAGGTAGATGTTTCGAGACAGTAGTCGAGTACGTTCACAGTGACGATGTCTGAGAGAGAAATAAATCTAAAGAATCCTGCAACTTAGCCCGCTAATAGTTCGGCCCAGTTCTGCATAGACAGATGGCGACAAGGAAGAAGTTTCGAGACAGTAGTCGAGTACGTTCGCAGTGACGATGTCTGAGAGAGAAATAAATCTAAAGAACCCAGCAACTTAGCGCGCTGATAGTTCTGCCCAGTTCTGCATAGACAGATGGCGACAAGGTAGAAGTTTCGAGACAGTAGTCGAGTACGTTCGCAGTGACGATGTCTGAAGGAGAAATAAATCTAAAGAACCCAGCAACTTAGCGCGCTGATAGTTCCGCCCAGTTCTGCTTAGACAGATGGCCACAAGGTAGAAGTTTCGAGACAGTAGTCGAGTACGTTCGCAGTGACGATGTCTGAAGGAGAAATAAATCTAAAGAACCCAGCAACTTAGCGCGCTGATAGTTCGGCCCAGTTCTGCATAGACAGATGGCGACAAGGTAGAAGTTTCGAGACAGTAGTCGAGTACGGTCGCAGTGACGATGTCTGAGGGAGAAATAAATCTAAAGAACCCAGCAAGTTAACGTGCTGATAGTTCCGCCCAGTTCTGCATAGACAGATGGCGACAAGGTAGAAGTTTCGAGACAGTAGTCGAGTACGTTCGCAGTGACGATGTCTCAAGGAGAAATAAATATAAAGAACCCAGCAACTTAGCGCGCTGATAGTTCCGCCCAGTTCTGCATAGACAGATGGCGACAAGGTAGAAGTTTCGAGACAGTAGTCGAAAACGTTCGCAGTGACGATGACTAAAGGAGAAATAAATCTAAAGAACCCAGCAAGTTAGCGCGCTGATAGTTCGGCCCAGTTCTGCATAGACAGATGGAGACAAGGTAGAAGTTTCGAGACAGTAGTCGAGTACGGTCGCAGTGACGATGTCTGAGGGAGAAATAAATCTAAAGAACCCAGCAACTTAGCGCGCTGATAGTTCGGCCCAGTTCTGCATAGACAGATGGCGACAAGGTAGAAGTTTCGAGACAGTAGTCGAGTACGGTCGCAGTGACGATGTCTGAGGGAGAAATAAATCTAAAGTACCCTGCAACTTAGCGCGCTGATAGTTCCGCCCAGTTCTGCATAGACAAATGGCGACAAGGTAGTAGTTTCGAGACAGTAGTCGAGTACGTTCGCAGTGACGATGTCTGAGGGAGAAATAAATCTAAAGAACCCAGCAACTTAGCGCGCTGATAGTTCGGCCCAGTTCTGCATAGACAGATGGCGACAAGGTAGAAATTTTGAGACAGTAGTCGAGTACGGTCGCAGTGACGATGTATGAGGGAGAAATAAATCTAAAGTACCCTGCAACTTAGCGCGCTGATAGTTCCGCCCAGTTCTGCATAGACAGATGGCGACAAGGTAGAAGTTTTGAGACAGTAGTCGAGTACGTTCTTAGTGACGATGTCTGAGGGAGAAATAAATCTAAAGTACCCTGCAACTTATCGCGCTGATAGTTCGGCCCAGTTCTGCATAGACAGATGGCGACAAGTTAGTAGTTTCGAGACAGTAGTCGAGTACGTTCGCAGTGACGATGTCTCAAGGAGAAATAAATATAAAGAACCCAGTAACTTAGCGCGCTGATAGTTCCGCCCAGTTCAGCATAGACAGATGGCGACAAGGTAGTAGTTTCGAGACAGTAGTCGAGTACGGTCGCAGTGACGATGTCTGAGGGAGAAATAAATCTAAAGAATCCTGCAACTTAGCGCGCTGATAGTTCCGCCCAGTTCTGCATAGACAGATGGCCACAAGGTAGAAGTTTCGAGACAGTGGTCGAGTACGGTCGCAGTGACGATGTCTGAGGGAGAAATCAATCTAAAGAATCCTGCAAGTTAGCGCGCTGATAGTTCAGCCCAGTTCTGCATAGACAGATGAAGACAAGGTAGAAGTTTTGAGACAGTAGTCGAGTACGTTCGCAGTGACGATGTCTGAGGGAGAAATAAATCTAAAGAATCCTGCAACTTAGCGCGCTGATAGTTCGGCCCAGTTCTGCATAGACAGATGAAGACAAGGTAAAAGTTTTGAGACAGTAGTCGAGTACGTTCACAGTGACGATGTCTGAGAGAGAAATAAATCTAAAGAATCCTGCAACTTAGCGCGCTGATAGTTTTGCCCAGTTCTGCATAGACAGATGGCGACAAGGTAGAAGTTTCGAGACAGTAGTCGAGTACGTTCGCAGTGACGATGTCTGAGGGAGAAATAAATCTAAAGAATCCTGCAACTTAGCGCGCTGATAGTTCGGCCCAGTTCTGCATAGACAGATGGAGACAAGGTAGAAGTTTCGAGACAGTAGTCGAGTACGTTCGCAGTGACGATGTCTGAGAGAGAAATAAATCTAAAGAATCCTGCAACTTAGCGCGCTGATAGTTCGGCCCAGTTCTGCATACACAGATGGCGACAAGGTAGAAGTTTTGAGACAGTAGTCGAGTACGTTCACAGTGACGATGTCTGAGAGAGAAATAAATCTAAAGAATCCTGCAACTTAGCGCGCTGATAGTTCGGCCCAGTTCTGCATAGACAGATGGCGACAAGGTAGAAGTTTCGAGACAGTAGTCGAGTACGTTCACAGTGACGATGTCTGAGAGAGAAATAAATCTAAGGAACCCAGCAAATTAGCGCGCTGATAGTTCGGCCCAGTTCTGCATAGACAGATGGCGACAAGGTAGTAGTTTCGAGACGTTGTCGAGTACGTTCGCAGTGACGATGTCTGAAGGAGAAATAAATCTAAAGAACCCAGCAACTTAGCCCGCTGATAGTTCGGCCCAGTTCTGCATAGACAGATGGCAACAAGGTAGAAGTTTCGAGACAGTAGTCGAGTACGTTCACAGTGACGATGTCTGAGAGAGAAATAAATCTAAAGAATCCTGCAACTTAGCCCGCTGATAGTTCGGCCCAGTTCTGCATAGACAGATGGCGACAAGGAAGAAGTTTCGAGACAGTAGTCGAGTACGTTCGCATTGACGATGTCTGAGAGAGAAATAAATCTAAAGAACCCAGCAAGTTAGCGCGCTGATAGTTCGGCCCAGTTCTGCATAGACAGATGGCGACAAGGTAGAAGTTTCGAGACAGTAGTCGAGTACGGTCGCAGTGACGATGTCTGAGGGAGAAATAAATATAAAGAACCCAGCAACTTAGCGCGCTGATAGTTCTGCCCAGTTCTGCATAGACAGATGGCGACAAGGTAGAAGTTTCGAGACAGTAGTCGAGTACGTTCGCAGTGACGATGTCTGAAGGAGAAATAAATCTAAAGAACCCAGCAACTTAGCGCGCTGATAGTTCTGCCCAGTTCTGCATAGACAGATGGCGACAAGGTAGAAGTTTCGAGACAGTAGTCGAGTACGTTCGCAGTGACGATGTCTAAAGGAGAAATAAATCTAAAGAACCCAGCAACTTAGCGCGCTGATAGTTCTGCCCAGTTCTGCATTGACAGATGGCGACAAGGTAGAAGTTTCGAGACAGTAGTCGAGTACGTTCGCAGTGACGATGTCTGAGGGAGAAATAAATCTAAAGTACCCAGCAAGTTAGCGCGCTGATATTTCGGCCCAGTTCTGCATAGACAGATGGCGACAAGGTAGTAGTTTCGAGACAGTAGTCGAGTACGTTCACAGTGACGATGTCTGAGGGAGAAATAAATCTAAAGAACCCAGCAAGTTAGCGCGCTGATAGTTCGGCCCAGTTCTGCATAGACAGATGGCGACAAGGTAGAAGTTTCGAGACAGTAGTCGAGTACGTTCACAGTGACGATGTCTGAGGGAGAAATAAATCTAAAGAACCCAGCAACTTAGCGCGCTGATAGTTCCGCCCAGTTCTGCATAGACAGATGGCGACAAGGTAGAAGTTTCGAGACAGTAGTCGAGTACGTTCGCAGTGACGATGTCTGAAGGAGAAATAAATCTAAAGAACCCAGCAACTTAGCGCGCTGATAGTTCTGCCCAGTTCTGCATAGACAGATGGCGACAAGGTAGAAGTTTCGAGACAGTAGTCGAGTACGTTCGCAGTGACGATGTCTGAGAGACAAATAAATCTAAAGAATCCTGCAACTTAGCGCGCTGATAGTTCGGCCCAGTTCTGCATAGACAGATGGCCACAAGGTAGAAGTTTCGAGACATTAGTCGCGTACGGTCGCAGTGTCGATGCCTGAGGGAGAAATAAATCTAAAGAATCCTGCAACTTAGCGCGCTGATAGTTCGGCCCAGTTCTGCATAGACAGATGGCGACAAGGTAGAAGTTTCGAGACAGTAGTCGAGTACGTTCGCAGTGACGATGTCTGAGAGACAAATAAATCTAAAGAATCCTGCAACTTAGCGCGCTGATAGTTCGGCCCAGTTCTGCATAGACAGATGGCCACAAGCTAGAAGTTTCGAGACATTAGTCGCGTACGGTCGCAGTGTCGATGCCTGAGGGAGAAATAAATCTAAAGAACCCAGCAAGTTAGCGCGCTGATAGTTCTGCCCAGTTCTGCATAGACAGATGGCGACAAGGTAGTAGTTTCGAGACAGTAGTCGAGTACGGTCGCAGTGACGATGTCTGAGGGAGAAATAAATCTAAAGAATCCTGCAACTTAGCGCGCTGATAGTTCTGCCCAGTTCTGCATAGACAGATGGCGACAAGGTAGTAGTTTCGAGACAGTAGTTGAGTACGGTCGCAGTGACGATGTCTGAGGGAGAAATAAATCTAAAGAATCCTGCAACTTAGCGCGCTGATAGTTCTGCCCAGTTCTGCATAGACAGATGGCGACAAGGTAGAAGTTTCGAGACAGTATTCGAGTACGGTCGCAGTGACGATGTCTGAGTTAGAAATAAATATAAAGAACCCAGCAACTTAGCGCGCTGATAGTTCTGCCCAGTTCTGCATAGACAGATGGCGACAAGGTAGTAGTTTCGAGACAGTAGTCGAGTACGTTCACAGTGACGATGTCTGAAGGAGAAATAAATCTAAAGAACCCAGCAAGTTAGCGCGCTGATAGTTCGGCCCAGTTCTGCATAGACAGATGGCGACAAGGTAGAAGTTTCGAGACAGTAGTCGAGTACGTTCGCAGTAACGATGTCTGAGGGAGAAATAAATCTAAAGAACCCAGCAACTTAGCGCGCTGATAGTTCGGCCCAGTTCTGCCTAGACAGATGGCGACAAGGTAGAAGTTTTGAGACAGTAGTCGAGTACGTTCGCAGTGACGATGTCTCAAGGAGAAATAAATCTAAAGAACCCAGCAATTTAGCGCGCTGATAGTTCGGCCCAGTTCTGCATAGACAGATGGCGACAAGGTAGAAGTTTTGAGACAGTAGTCGAGTACGTTCGCAGTGACGATGTCTCAAGGAGAAATAAATCTAAAGAACCCAGCAAGTTAGCGCGCTGATAGTTCCGCCCAGTTCTGCATAGACAGATGGCCACAAGGTAGAAGTTTCGAGACAGTAGTCGAGTACGGTCGCAGTGACGATGTCTGAGGGAGAAATAAATCTAAAGAACCCAGCAAGTTAGCGCGCTGATAGTTCGGCCCAGTTCAGCATAGACAGATGGCGACAAGGTAGTAGTTTCGAGATAGTAGTCGAGTACGTTCACAGTGACGATGTCTGAGGGAGAAATAAATCTAAAGAACCCAGCAAGTTAACGCGCTGATAGTTCCGCCCAGTTCTGCATAGACAGATGGCGACAAGGTAGAAGTTTCGAGACAGTAGTCGAGTACGGTCGCAGTGACGATGTCTGAGGGAGAAATAAATCTCAAGAATCCTGCAACTTAGCGCGCTGATAGTTCGGCCCAGTTCTGCATAGACAGATGGCGACAAGGTAGAAGTTTCGAGACAGTAGTCGAGTACGGTCGCAGTGACGATGTCTGAGGGAGAAATAAATCTAAAGAACCCAGCAAGTTAACGTGCTGATAGTTCCGCCCAGTTCTGCATAGACAGATGGCGACAAGGTAGAAGTTTCGAGACAGTAGTCGAGTACGGTCGCAGTGACGATGTCTGAGGGAGAAATAAATCTAAAGAACCCAGCAAGTTAGCGCGCTGATAGTTCGGCCCAGTTCTGCATAGACAGATGGCGACAAGGTAGAAGTTTCGAGACAGTAGTCGAGTACGGTCGCAGTGACGATGTCTGAGGGAGAAATAAATCTAAAGAATCCTGCAACTTAGCGCGCTGATAGTTCGGCCCAGTTCTGCATAGACAGATGGCGACAAGGTAGAAGTTTTGAGACAGTAGTCGAGTACGTTCGCAGTGACGATGTCTCAAGGAGAAATAAATCTAAAGAACCCAGCAAGTTAGCGCGCTGATAGTTCCGCCCAGTTCTGCATAGACAGATGGCCACAAGGTAGAAGTTTCGAGACAGTAGTCGAGTACGTTCACAGTGACGATGTCTGAGGGAGAAATAAATCTAAAGAACCCAGCAAGCTAGCGCGCTGATAGTTCGGCCCAGTTCTGCATAGACAGATGGCGACAAGGTAGACGTTTCGAGACATTAGTCGCGTACGTTCGCAGTGACGATGTCTGAGGGAGAAATAAATCTAAAGAACCCAGCAAGTTAGCGCGCTGATAGTTCGGCCCAGTTCTGCATAGACAGATGGCGACAAGGTAGAAGTTTCGAGACAGTAGTCGAGTACGGTCGCAGTGACGATGTCTGAGGGAGAAATAAATCTAAAGAACCCAGCAAGTTAACGCGCTGATAGTTCCGCCCAGTTCTGCATAGACAGATGGCGACAAGGTAGAAGTTTCGAGACAGTAGTCGAGTACGGTCGCAGTGACGATGTCTGAGGGAGAAATAAATCTAAAGAACCCAGCAAGTTAACGCGCTGATAGTTCCGCCCAGTTCTGCATAGACAGATGGCGACAAGGTAGAAGTTTCGAGACAGTAGTCGAGTACGGTCGCAGTGACGATGTCTGAGGGAGAAATAAATCTAAAGAACCCAGCAAGTTAACGCGCTGATAGTTCGGCCCAGTTCTGCATAGACAGATGGCGACAAGGTAGAAGTTTCGAGACAGTAGTCGAGTACGGTCGCAGTGACGATGTCTGAGGGAGAAATAAATCTAAAGAACCCAGCAAGTTAACGCGCTGATAGTTCCGCCCAGTTCTGCATAGACAGATGGCGACAAGGTAGAAGTTTCGAGACAGTAGTCGAGTACGGTCGCAGTGACGATGTCTGAGGGAGAAATAAATCTAAAGAACCCAGCAAGTTAACGCGCTGATAGTTCCGCCCAGTTCTGCATAGACAGATGGCGACAAGGTAGAAGTTTCGAGACAGTAGTCGAGTACGGTCGCAGTGACGATGTCTGAGGGAGAAATAAATCTAAAGAATCCTGCAACTTAACGCGCTGATAGTTCGGCCCAGTTCTGCATAGACAGATGGCGACAAGGTAGAAGTTTTGAGACAGTAGTCGAGTACGTTCGCAGTGACGATGTCTCAAGGAGAAATAAATCTAAAGAACCCAGCAAGTTAGCGCGCTGATAGTTCCGCCCAGTTCTGCATAGACAGATGGCCACAAGGTAGAAGTTTCGAGACAGTAGTCGAGTACGTTCAAAGTGACGATGTCTGAGGGAGAAATAAATCTAAAGAACCCAGCAAGTTAGCGCGCTGATAGTTCGGCCCAGTTCTGCATAGACAGATGGCGACAAGGTAGAAGTTTCGAGACATTAGTCGCGTACGTTCGCAGTGACGATGTCTGAGGGAGAAATAAATCTAAAGAACCCAGCAAGTTAGCGCGCTGATAGTTCGGCAAAGTTCTGCATAGACAGATGGCGACAAGGTAGAAGTTTCGAGACAGTAGTCGAGTACGTTCACAGTGACGATGTCTGAGAGACAAATAAATCTAAAGAATCCTGCAACTTAGCGCGCTGATAGTTCGGCCCAGTTCTGCATAGACAGATGGCGACAAGGTAGAAGTTTCGAGACAGTAGTCGAGTACGGTCGCAGTGACGATGTCTGAGGGAGAAATAAATCTAAAGAACCCAGCAAGTTAGCGCGCTGATAGTTCGGCCCAGTTCTGCATAGACAGATGGCCACAAGGTAGAAGTTTCGAGACAGTAGTCGAGTACGTTCACAGTGACGATGTCTGAGGGAGAAATAAATCTAAAGAACCCAGCAAGTTAGCGCGCTGATAGTTTTGCCCAGTTCTGCATAGACAGATGGCGACAAGGTAGAAGTTTCGAGACAGTAGTCGAGTACGTTCGCAGTGACGATGTCTGAGGGAGAAATAAATCTAAAGAACCCAGCAACTTAGCGCGCTGATAGTTCGGCCCAGTTCTGCATAGACAGATGGCGACAAGGTAGAAGTTTCGAGACAGTAGTCGAGTACGGTCGCAGTGACGATGTCTGAGGGAGAAATAAATCTAAAGAACCCAGCAAGTTAGCGCGCTGATAGTTCGGCCCAGTTCTGCATAGACAGATGGCGACAAGATAGAAGTTTCGAGACAGTAGTCGAGTACGTTCACAGTGACGATGTCTGAGGGAGAAATAAATCTAAAGAACCCAGCAAGTTAGCGCGCTGATAGTTTTGCCCAGTTCTGCATAGACAGATGGCGACAAGGTAGAAGTTTCGAGACAGTAGTCGAGTACGTTCGCAGTGACGATGTCTGAGGGAGAAATAAATCTAAAGAACCCAGCAACTTAGCGCGCTGATAGTTCGGCCCAGTTCTGCATAGACAGATGGCGACAAGGTAGAAGTTTCGAGACAGTAGTCGAGTACGGTCGCAGTGACGATGTCTGAGGGAGAAATAAATATAAAGAACCCAGCAAGTTAGCGCGCTGATAGTTCGGCCCAGTTCTGCATAGACAGATGGCGACAAGGTAGAAGTTTCGAGACAGTAGTCGAGTACGTTCACAGTGACGATGTCTGAGGGAGAAATAAATCTAAAGAACCCAGCAAGTTAGCGCGCTGATAGTTTTGCCCAGTTCTGCATAGACAGATGGCGACAAGGTAGAAGTTTCGAGACAGTAGTCGAGTACGTTCGCAGTGACGATGTCTGAGAGAGAAATAAATCTAAAGAACCCAGCAAGTTAGCGCGCTGATAGTTCGGCCCAGTTCTGCATAGACAGATGGCGACAAGGTAGAAGTTTCGAGACAGTAGTCGAGTACGTTCACAGTGACGATGTCTGAGGGAGAAATAAATCTAAAGAACCCAGCAACTTAGCGCGCTGATAGTTCTGCCCAGTTCTGCATAGACAGATGGCGACAAGGTAGAAGTTTCGAGACAGTAGTCGAGTACGTTCACAGTGACGATGTCTGAGGGAGAAATAAATCTAAAGAACCCAGCAAGTTAGCGCGCTGATAGTTCGGCCCAGTTCAGCATAGACAAATGGCGACAAGGTAGAAGTTTCGAGACAGTAGTCGAGTACGGTCGCAGTGACGATGTCTGAAGGAGAAATAAATCTAAAGAATCCTGCAACTTAGCGCGCTGATAGTTCGGCCCAGTTCTGCATAGACAGATGGTGACAAGGTAGAAGTTTCGAGACATTGGTCGCGTACGGTCGCAGTGACGATGTCTGAGGGAGAAATAAATCTAAAGAACCCAGCAACTTAGCGCACTGATAGTTCGGCCAAGTTCTGCATAGACAGATGGCGACAAGGTAGAAGTTTCGAGATAGTAGTCGAGTACGGTCGCAGTGACGATGTCTGAGGGAGAAATAAATCTAAAGAACCCAGCAAGTTAGCGCGCTGATAGTTCCGCCCAGTTCTGCATAGACAGATGGCCACAAGGTAGAAGTTTCGAGACAGTAGTCGAGTACGGTCGCAGTGACGATGTCTGAAGGAGAAATAAATCTAAAGAACCCAGCAAGTTAGCGCGCTGATAGTTCGGCCCAGTTCTGCATAGACAGATGAAGACAAGGTAGAAGTTTCGAGACAGTAGTCGAGTACGGTCGCAGTGACGATGTCTGAGGGAGAAATAAATCTAAAGAACCCAGCAAGTTAGCGCGCTGATAGTTCCGCCCAGTTCTGCATAGACAGATGGCCACAAGGTAGAAGTTTCGAGACAGTATTCGAGTACGGTCGCAGTGACGATGTCTGAAGGAGAAATAAATCTAAAGAACCCAGCAAGTTAGCGCGCTGATAGTTCCGCCCAGTTCTGCATAGACAGATGGCGACAAGGTAGTAGTTTCGAGACAGTAGTCGAGTACGTTCGCAGTGACGATGTCTGAGGGAGAAATAAATCTAAAGAACCCAGCAACTTAGCGCGCTGATAGTTCGGCCCAGTTCTGCATAGACAGATGGCCACAAGGTAGAAGTTTCGAGACAGTAGTCGAGTACGGTCGCAGTGACGATGCCTGAGGGAGAAATAAATCTAAAGAACCCAGCAAGTTAGCGCGCTGATAGTTCCGCCCAGTTCTGCATAGACAGATGGCGACAAGGTAGAAGTTTAGAGACAGTAGTCGAGTACGGTCGCAGTGACGATGCCTGAGGGAGAAATAAATCTAAAGAACCCAGCAACTTAGCGCGCTGATAGTTCGGCCCAGTTCTGCATAGACAGATGGCCACAAGGTAGAAGTTTCGAGACATTAGTCGCGTACGGTCGCAGTGACGATGTCTGAGGGAGAAATAAATCTAAAGAACCCAGCAACTTAGCGCGCTGATAGTTCGGCCCAGTTCTGTATAGACAGATGGCGACAAGGTAGAAGTTTTGAGACAGTAGTCGAGTACGGTCGCAGTGACGATGTATGAGGGAGAAATAAATCTAAAGAATCCTGCAACTTAGCGCGCTGATAGTTCGGCCCAGTTCTGCATAGACAGATGGCGACAAGGTAGTAGTTTCGAGACAGTAGTCGAGTACGTTCGCAGTGACGATGTCTCAAGGAGAAATAAATCTAAAGAATCCTGCAACTTAGCGCGCTGATAGTTCGGCCCAGTTCTGCATAGACAGATGGCGACAAGGTAGTAGTTTCGAGACAGTAGTCGAGTACGGTCGCAGTGACGATGTATGAGGGAGAAATAAATCTAAAGAACCCAGCAACTTAGCGCGCTGATAGTTCGGCCCAGTTCTGCATAGACAGATGGAGACAAGGTAGAAGTTTCGAGACAGTAGTCGAGTACGTTCGCAGTGACGATGTATGAGGGAGAAATAAATCTAAAGAACCCAGCAACTTAGCGCACTGATAGTTCGGCCCAGTTCTGCATAGACAGGTGAAGACAAGGTAGAAGTTTTGAGACAGTAGTCGAGTACGGTCGCAGTGACGATGTCTGAAGGAGAAATAAATCTAAAGAACCCAGCAACTTAGCGCGCTGATAGTTCGGCCCAGTTCTGCATAGACAGATGAAGACAAGGTAGAAGTTTTGAGACAGTAGTCGAGTACGGTCGCAGTGACGATGTATGAGGGAGAAATAAATCTAAAGAACCCAGCAACTTAGCGCGCTGATAGTTCCGCCCAGTTCTGCATAGACAGATGGCCACAAGGTAGAAGTTTCGAGACAGTAGTCGAGTACGGTCGCAGTTACGATGTCTGAAGGAGAAATAAATCTAAAGATCCCAGCAACTTAGCGCGCTGATAGTTCGGAGACATGTAAAGGACTGAACATTCAATAGGGGAGTAGAAATGGATGCTGTGTAAATGAAAGATTTCAATTTGCAATTATGATCGAAATGTAAAAACCAAAATAGAGATATTGCCCCTCAGTAAATATATATATCTTGGTGAAATCCAAAAAAATAATTACAAAATGCAGACGTATATACATTTTATTTTACTGTTTTTTATTGTAAACGGAATCCAACAAAGCCCGACAAATAAATCTCATTTTTTTCTACTACGTAAGACTGTACTAGTATCGGAACTGTACTTCGCGTCCTGATGACACTAATGGGGTCTTATCTTGCGGATGCTATCGAGGCAATGTCACAGCGGACACATGGCAGATCAATACGTATAGATTAGTGTGAGGATGGTACAACTGCAACGGATTTAGGTCGACGCTTCGAGAAGGAAGCCCATGATCTTGTTGCTTTTGGCCCATAGTCTGTCTGTAACTTCTTGACCCACTTCCGCAAGCAAAAACAGTGAAATAGAATCTTCTAAATTATGAGTTTGTTCAAATCAACTTAAGTCTTCCTTCTTTATATGTATATATCTAGCTACTTTATTGTAGCATTATTGACCGTTTATCGCAACTATTTGAACTCTATTGTTCCTTGTTTTACCATGAATCGTCGTCTCTTTTCTCTTCTTCTATAGTTCTCTTATCTATTCTGTTCATAGCCATTCTAATCCCATTATACCATTATTTATTTGGTCATCCTTTCCTTCTTCAGGTTTTTTGGATTCAGGTTTTTAATGGTAACCTACAATCTGCTATTCTCCACATAACCATCTTTATTCTATTTATATTCCGACAATCGACCGGATCTTCTGCTTCTCTCTTCCGCATAGTAAAAGAAAATACAATCATCCCTTTATAATTTTTGTTTTTACATCGAACTTCTCCCTATACCAGCTTGAAACAAGGCACACACATCCCTTAACTCTGCTTCCGGCGCTAAGCTATAATTCAGCCCTATTCTCATTACTAAGAGATCATTAGGATCTCAGACCATTTCAATTCCAGATCCCCTACTTTTCCTTTCTTCTATGTGATGCTACATTTAATCTGAGCTATGAAGAGGGCGGGGAACGTAAATTCGGCTGTGTATCTTGGCGGCAATTCTACCCCGGTCCGACACTCTACAGTACCGTTACCAACTCTTCATGGACCTAATTATTCAAAGACGGACAAATTATTCAGCTCAACATATTATCACCGTTTTGTGAAAATATTAAGGAACTTGTTGCAAAATACAGTTTTTATATTCACTTTTAAAACCCTAACCTACCCGTAAAACTACTATATAGTCACTTTTCTGTCGCTTCAACGCACAAGATAAAGTAACAACAGAAACAAACTGTCCTACATAACTGGTCCAACAAGACATCATATAGGAATTAAAATCTCCCAAAAGTGTATTTATTACAAACATATAAATAACATAACACTAAAACCCTAACCTACCCGTAAAACTACTATATAGTCCCTTTTCCTTCGTTCCAACGCACAAGATAAAGTAACAACAGAAACAAACTGTCGTACATAACCGGTCCAACAAGACATCATATAGGAATTAAAATCTCCCAAAAGTGTATTTATTACAAACATATAAATAACATAACACTAAAACCCTAACCTACCCGTAAAACTACTATATAGTCACTTTTCTGTCGCTTCAACGCACAAGATAAAGTAACAACAGAAACAAACTGTCCTACATAACTGGTCCAACGAGACATCAAATAGGCATTAATATCTCTCAAAAGTGTATTTATTACAAACATATAAATGACATAACACTAAAACCCTAACCTACCCGTAAAACTACTATATAGTCACTTTTCCTTCGTTCCAACGCACAAGATAAAGTAACAACAGAAACAAACTGTCGTACATAAACGGTCCAACAAGACATCATATAGGAATTAAAATCTCCCAAAAGTGTATTTATTACAAACATATAAATAACATAACACTAAAACCCTAACCTTCCCGTAAAACTACTATATAGTCACTTTTCTGTCGCTTCAACGCACAAGATAAAGTAACAACAGAAACAAACTGTCCTACATAACTGGTCCAACGAGACATCAAATAGGCATTAATATCTCTCAAAAGTGTATTTATTACAAACATATAAATGACATAACACTAAAACCCTAACCTACCCGTAAAACTACTATATAGTCCCTTTTCCTTCGTTCCAACGCACAAGATAAAGTAACAACAGAAACAAACTGTCGTACATAACCGGTCCAACAAGACATCATATAGGAATTAAAATCTCCCAAAAGTGTATTTATTACAAACATATAAATAACATAACACTAAAACCCTAACCTACCCGTAAAACTACTATATAGTCACTTTTCTGTCGCTTCAACGCACAAGATAAAGTAACAACAGAAACAAACTGTCCTACATAACTGGTCCAACGAGACATCAAATAGGCATTAATATCTCTCAAAAGTGTATTTATTACAAACATATAAATGACATAACACTAAAACCCTAACCTACCCGTAAAACTACTATATAGTCACTTTTCTGTCGCTTCAACGCACAAGATAAAGTAACAACAGAAACAAACTGTCCTACATAACTGGTCCAACGAGACATCAAATAGGCATTAATATCTCTCAAAAGTGTATTTATTACAAACATATAAATGACATAACACTAAAACCCTAACCTACCCGTAAAACTACTATATAGTCCCTTTTCCTTCGTTCCAACGCACAAGATAAAGTAACAACAGAAACAAACTGTCGTACATAACCGGTCCAACAAGACATCATATAGGAATTAAAATCTCCCAAAAGTGTATTTATTACAAACATATAAATAACATAACACTAAAACCCTAACCTACCCGTAAAACTACTATATAGTCACTTTTCTGTCGCTTCAACACACAAGATAAAGTAACAACAGAAACAAACTGTCCTACATAACTGGTCCAACGAGACATCAAATAGACATTAATATCTCTCAAAAGTGTATTTATTACAAACATATAAATGACATAACACTAAAACCCTAACCTACCCGTAAAACTACTATATAGTCCCTTTTCCTTCGTTCCAACGCACAAGATAAAGTAACAACAGAAACAAACTGTCGTACATAACCGGTCCAACAAGACATCATATAGGAATTAAAATCTCCCAAAAGTGTATTTATTACAAACATATAAATAACATAACACTAAAACCCTAACCTACCCGTAAAACTACTATATAGTCACTTTTCTGTCGCTTCAACGCACAAGATAAAGTAACAACAGAAACAAACTGTCCTACATAACTGGTCCAACGAGACATCAAATAGGCATTAATATCTCTCAAAAGTGTATTTATTACAAACATATAAATGACATAACACTAAAACCCTAACCTACCCGTAAAACTACTATATAGTCCCTTTTCCTTCGTTCCAACGCACAAGATAAAGTAACAACAGAAACAAACTGTCGTACATAACCGGTCCAACAAGACATCATATAGGAATTAAAATCTCCCAAAAGTGTATTTATTACAAACATATAAATAACATAACACTAAAACCCTAACCTACCCGTAAAACTACTATATAGTCACTTTTCCTTCGTTCCAACGCACAAGATAAAGTAACAACAGAAACAAACTGTCGTACATAACCGGTCCAACGAGACATCAAATAGGAATTAAAATCTCCCAAAAGTGTATTTATTACAAACATATAAATAACATAACTCTAAAACCGTAAACAGCAAAGCATCGATGTAAAATGATGGAGTCACGATCACGCTACTTAAATGCGTCGATCGTCACTCTGCGCTGTGTAAATGTACGCAAGTAGGCGACACTACAGGCTGACGTGTGTCTCCATGTGGGATGAGGAAAGGTTGGGATAGGTAAATAAAACATCAAATAGTATTGAGTTTAGGACGCATCTCGCAAATCCTCTTACAATTTAAGCTAACAGGGCCACAGGAAGTTGTATGTTCGCTACTCTCAGCTTAAGACGGTACTGCGGAGTTTGCATAATGATCACATGGTACTCTGAATATGGGAGAAACGTAGTTCAGGGACATCTACCCAAAGTAGAGACGTAGCCCTATAACCTTTTGAAAAATGATCGTGTTAGCATTTTCTAAATGATAATGTGTGTATTTAGTTCATTTAATACATGAATTAATCTCTACCGTTCTTAAACTAAGTAAATTATCTTTTCCACAAGGCTAAATACAGAGAAATCACAAAAAAAACACAGAGCACGAGCTAAATTATGTAAGCTGGATATTAGCATTATTTACATGCACTTTAATTCGAACCATAATTGTAACTCATACATCGGATATGAATTACCGACGAAAATGGCGCCTTGGATGGATTTAATAACTATGTTCGCATGCTTTCTCCCAAGGTCAAAGGGTCAAGATAGCAAGGGATCTTCAATTATATCTTTTATGTTGCATAGAACGTCTTTCTCAAGACATGCTAACCTGTTTGTTTACTAGTAAAAATATTCAAGTCGGTTGATTAGCGTCTTCTTTCTCGCTCGAGCGTTCATGTCACATCGAGTTAACACGTTCTTTCTATACGCTGTTTGAATCTCTATTACTTTAGTCAGGATTATCTTGTGATACTCGGCGAACTCGCATTTTGGCTATTCTAGAAATGCTAAACTTGGAAACGATACTGAAGTATTCTTCTAACTTTGAAACAATCTCCAAGTCGGATTCGATGCCGATTACCTTTCAGTTCTACATTGAGATGTCCCCCATTAACATCTGCAGCTGGTAGTTAGACAAGAAAAAGGTAAAAACAGAGGAGTAGCACTTGAGTGTGAGGTATCGAAGAAGGTAATCCTGACTGAAATAGAAGAAAATCCTCACTTTGCTGCGTGGTATAGATAAAAAAGAGTAGCATTTGAGTATGTGGTATCGCAAAAGAGTAATAGTGGGTGAACACAAAAGAAAATCCTCACTTTGCTACGTGGTATTGACGAAGAAGAGTAGCACTTGAGTACGTGATATCGCAGAAGGTAATCCTGACTGAGAATAGAAGAAAACCCTCACTTTGCTGCGTGGTGCTAATGACGTAGAGTAGCATTTGAGTATGTGGTATCAAAGAAGAATATGCCTAGGTGAAATAGAAGAGAAAACGCGCTTTGCTGCGTGGTATTGATGACGAAAAGTAACACTTAAATGTGAGGTATCAAAGAAGAGTAATCCTTGGTGAAATAGAAGATAAATCTCACATTTTGCTGCGTGGTATTAATAAAGAAAAGTAGCATTTAATGTGTGTGGTATCAAAGAAGAGTTTCAATGGGGGAAAATAGAAGATAAACCTCAACTTTGCTATTAGAGGAGTAATCCTGGGTTAGAAGAAGATCCTCACTTTGCTGCGTGGTATTGAAGAAGTAGAGTAACACTTGATTCAATGACATCGAAGAAGAAACACTTAATTATTTACATTAAATTTGAAATGCAAAAATTTATTATTGTTTAAATAATACTGGAACTACTTCTTTACTATAGTTGTATGTTTTTATGTTGTTATTTCCTCATAGGACACCAGCTTCTTGGATCCCGGCTAAATGGCGACGGACGTCGACGTGTCTACTACATCCTATTGCAAGGGCTTAAAGCACTGGAACTGTAGTGCCGTGATGTAAAGCGTGGTGCGCTAACCCACAGCAGGTCCATATAGACAGGAATTGTTAGTCTCTGGATTCCAAAGAATTTCCAGTTTACAAATGTAAAAACTGTTCCAAACACCAGCGCATTATTTTCCGCTACAGCAGCTGTGTTGTGCGGTCATTTTATAACCACTCATTTATCATTACTATAAAATTATTAGCAAGAAATTATTTCCTATGGAAACGCTCCATACAAGACATTTCGAATAGGCCTATGCACGTCTTTGCGATATCAGATCTGCCGAGTTTGAAGACGCAGGCATAATTACACAGCCCGTAGTTATAAAGTCCTCTATACAGGCGACTTTGATTCATGTGTTAATATTGCTCAAGGACTTTGTTTACATATATACACTCATTGGAATCTTTGTCCTTTCATGCCTTCTACCGTTACGGGAAATAGTTTAGGTTGTATTAGGTTCAGGTTAAGTTGTGTTAGATTAGGGTCAGGATAGGTTTGGTTAGGTTAGTTTCAGGTCAAGTTGTGTTACTTTCGGCTAGGTTAGGTAAAGCTGAGTAGGTACGTTTGTCACACCAGAACTTCCTAAAGGTTTTACTGTTCCGCTGTTATTGTTTTAAAAGTTATGAACCTAATAACTTTATATCCTTGTTATTACTATTGTATATGTTCAGTCATTTTAGTTTAAATAAATTTTGGGAGTTATTTATGCTGACCTACTTTTGTATATTCCATCCAAACTTAGCAAATGTAATAATTTAGGACCCCCCAATTTTGTATCTTGTAGTATTGGTGCCAGACCCTCTCGTATCACATTCCATTTTACAGAACGTAAAACTAAATTAAATCATTGGCAGTTAGGTTGGCAGGCTTGGGCAACAGAAATGCCGCAACGTTGGCACGACGGACGACCAATCATCGTTGCTTCGATGTGCTGACATCAATCAAACTTCGAGAACAAAAGAGAAATTGCCCGGTGACCCGGCCGCCCACAGTTTCGGCTACTTGTTGGCGGCCCACTCCGAACCGACCTCTGCGACCCCGCAGCACGTTAATTGCACCTTGTAGAAGTGATTTGTGCGTGAGAAGCTCTCGTCGTATCTGCAACTCGATCTCGTTTCGATTGTTTGCAAACCGACGATCGATTTCTCTCGTTCGCCGAGAAAAATGCCATTCAAGTGGAGAAGAACGGACGTAGTGTAACGGTCAGCTTCCTTTTCCGTCGGGAGGGACTTCCGGTCGGCAGCAACTTTTGGGAACTGTGTCAATTCATCTTGTATTTATTGCGTGTACTTTACGAATGTATTTATACTTGTTCGATGAGTTGTTATTGTGTAAACACTGCGATACTACTAAATACGTCCCTCGTGCTAATAATGGTTCGCCTGGTCACCATCCACAGTACACACGTGTTACTGTAGGCAGGGCGTAGATAGCAAAGTTAGCGGCATTGGCTGATCGTGAGCCCTGAAGAAGGGATATTTACTCTCATATTTAAATAAATAGGAAATAAATTTACAGCTTTGCATTGAGTCAGTGGCATGTTACCGTCGCCAGAATTATTTACTGCGCATGGGTAAAATTGAAACATTTGCCTTGTCCTGAAATGGTGTCTATAATAGATACAACTCGGTAACAATTCTAGACTCAGCTGCTGCACTCTATGTCAAACCAATGGTATCACACAACCGAACCGTAACATCTTCAGAAAGCAACGCCTTTCAGTCCATTTAGAATTTCTCTGTGTATTACGAATAGATTAGTTTAAAGCGCCCAAAGTTGCCGACTCGTCCGCTTGGAGCACTGTCACTTATAGCTTACTACAGTGCAAAGCCGGCCGCACACTGGATAAGGTACGGCGCGGCGTGTCGTATAGCCTTAAGACGCCTTGAGCGAAATGATTTGCATCGGTTTAAATGGAGCTGCTTCACACTGGATAAATCACGGCGCGGCGTGTCGTTTTGCCTTAAGACCCCTTAAGCGAAATGATTTGCATCGGTTTAAATGGAGCTGACACACACTTTATAAGGCACGGCGCGGCGTGTCATATAGCCTTAAGACGCCTTGAGCGAAATGATTTGCATCGGTTTAAATGGAGCTGCCACCCACTGGTAAAGGCACGGGGCGGCGTGTCGTATAGCCTTAAGACGCCTTGAGCGAAATGATTTGCATCGGTTTAAATGTGGCTGCCGCACACTCGATAAGGCACGGCGCGGCGTTTCGTTTTGCCAAAGGACGCCTTAAGCGAAATGATTTGCATCGGTTTAAATGGAGCTGCTTCACACTGGATAAATCACGGCGCGGCGTGTCGTTTTGCCTTAAGACGCCTTATACGAAGTGATTTGCATTGGTTTAAATGGAGCTGTCGCACACTGGATATGGCACGGCGCGGCGTTTCGTTTTGCCTTAAGACGCCGTAAGCGAAGTGATTTGCATTGGTTTAAATGGAGCTGTCGCACACTGGATAAGACTCGGCACGGCATGTCGTTTTGCCTCAAGATGCTTATACGAAGTGATTTGCAGCGGTTTAAATGGAGCTGCCACACACTGGATAATGCACGGCGCGTCGTGTTATTTTGCCTTAAGACGCCTTATACGAAGTGATTTGCATTGGTTTAAATGGAGCTGCCACCCACTGGATAAGGCACGGCGCGAGGTGTCGTTTTGCCTTAAGACGCCTTATACGAAGTGATTTGCAGCGTTTTGAATGGAGCTGTCGCACACTGGATAAGACTCGGCACGGCATGTCGTTTTGCCTTAAGACGCCTTATACGAAGTGATTTACAGCGTTTTGAATGGAGCTGCCGCACACTGGATAAGGCACGGCGCGGCTTGTCGTTTTGCCTTAAGACGCCTTATACGAAGTGATTTGCAGCGTTTTGAATGGAGCTGCCGCACACTGGATAAGGCACGGCGCGGCTTGTCGTTTTGCCTTAAGACGCCTTATACGAAGTGATTTACAGCGTTTTGAATGGAGCTGCCACACACTGGATAAGGCACGGCGCGGCTTGTCGTTTTGCCTTAAGACGCCTTATACGAAGTGATTTGCAGCGTTTTAAATGGAGCTGCCGCACACTGGAAAGGCACGGCACGGCTTGTCGTTTTGCCTTAAGACGCCTTATACGAAGTGATTTGCAGCGTTTTAAATGGAGCTGCCGCACACTGGAAAGGCACGGCACGGCGTAGAGCGCCGAGGCAGTGACTTGAGGCGCTTTGTACTGCCGCGTCAATTTTCGTCCGTCGGGCAAAAAGCATTAGACAAATTGTTCTGCCCATGCCCGGGGATAGTACGGATAAGTGTTTTGTATTCTTGCGATAAAATGTTATAGTAAATGAAGCATTTTTTGGTTAAAGTGTCATAGAACAAGCAACAGTTTGCAATAGATTGTCATTCAACCCCTTCTATCTGCTCACACTTGCCTTATATAAATCTTTGTACAAATTTTCAATCGTTATTGAAATAAGTTTTTATTCATACAATTAAGATCAAATATATTTTTCCCTTTATTTGATGACAATTGATATTAATACAATTCTTTCAAATATTCAGTCATTTCTTGTTCAAATCGCTATTGAATCAGGAAGAAATAAAGAGTTGACGTCAGCACACTCCATCTTGGGCGCCAAACATAAAACACACAGAAAACTCTGCTTCAAGTAGACCATATCGATGAGAGGTTTATTTTTCTATATCCTTAGTCTATTGTATTCCTATTCTGGGAGTTCGCATTGGGAGAAAAGTTATTGGTTAGGTTAAGTTACCTAGTAATTAAGGTAGAGATGCCCTAACAAAAAGATACTGGCACTGGGGATGCCTTGCCATATGCTACTACTAACCATATGGGCAAGTCGCTGCAAGTAAGGGCAAAAACGTCTCGCCCTGCCTTAACTAGTGAGCGGTCGGCCTGAAATGGTTTTATTCCAGACTGTTACGTGTCATTATCCGTTACTTGTGAACAAATAACTAATCCGTGATTAAATAGATAAATTATGGATTTTTACTTGCGTAGAAAGTAGAAGAATGCAATACAAACTGGTAATAGGGAGTTTTCTATCGAAAAGGTTTCTTGGGCATGTCCCTCCGAATCGGTATCTCATGGATGTTTTTCTAAAATGGCATCTTGGGGATGTTTTATAGAATCGGTTTACGTAAATGTTATATCAAAAAGGCTTCTTGGAAATGTTATAAAGAATCGGTTTACGTGAATGTTATACTAAAATGGCTTCTTAGAAATGTTACACAGAATCGGTTCCCTATGTATATTATACTGAAATGGCTTCTTGGGGATGTTTTACAGAATCGGTTTATGTGAATGTTATACCAAAAAGGCTTCCTGGGTATGTTACACAGAAACGGATTCAAATAAGTGATGTCTAAAGGGCGTTGCCAACTAAGGATATTAAATTGCAACACCTGGATGAATAAAACACCGAAATGAAACCCCAAACCCAATCCCTAAAGAAGTAAATAACGTTTGTGGAATTGCATTGGCCACTCACTTGTCCCGGCATTGAAGTCCCCTGGTATTATGCATACACGTTTAGCGCGAACTCGTTTCAACGCACACAAAAACCGAACTTTAATGATACCACTGGAAGTGTGTAATTAAAATGATTTCCTCATTGCACAGTTGTGTAATAAGTTGCAGTTACTTGAGTAAGTACACATAACCGGAAGCCTAGTGTACATAAAAGGAAGTACGTAGGAGCTGCACCGCATTGCGCCGGTTTATAGGCAATAAAAGGGATTTTGGTGAAAGTGGAGCTTTCTTAGCTTGGGTGAAATCGAGTTTTATTTACCTTTGGCGACCAGTTTTTTTCCCAATATAAAAAATGTTGTTGAAACTACAATTTATATATTCAAAGTTAAATGTTATTTCTTACATAGTTTAACCAGGTCCAACTTGTTAAGGAATCTACAAGCTACTTCTTTAGGTGAAGCGTCCACTAGTGTTGCAATGCTAATAAATCGTTTTGGAGATTTGTTACCTATTGCCGAGTATAAAAGAGCGATGCGTTGCTAGATTAAACGCTGTCTATATTCATGTCAACCCTTTTAATCCGATTGCTCCACCCCAGCTGCTGCATGATTATCCACCTCCGTTAGCTATGCAAACGTGCCTGACGAGTTTAGTATCCACTTTCGGTAACTATGCAAACGTGCCTGCCGAGTTTAGTATCCACCTCCGTTAACTATGCAAACGTGCCTGCCGAGTTTAGTACCCACCTACGTTAACTATGCAAAAGTGCCTGCCGAGTTTAGTACCCACCTACGTTAAGTATGCATAAGTGCTTGCCGAGTTAAGTATCCACCTACGTTAAGTATGCATAAGTGCTTGCCGAGTTAAGTATCCACCTCCGTTAACTATGCAAACGTGCCTGCCGAGTTAAGTATCCGCCTCCGTTAACTATGCAAACGTGCCTGCCGAGTTAAGTATCCACATCCGTTAACTATGCAAAAGTGCCTGCCGAGTTAAGTATCCGCCTTCGTTAACTATGCAAACGTGCCTGCCGAGTTAAGTATCCACCTCCGTTAACTATGCAAAAGTGCCTGCCGAGTTAAGTACCCACCTACGTTAAGTATGCATAAGTGCTTGCCGAGTTAAGTATCCACCTCCGTTAACTATGCAAACGTGCCTGCCGAGTTAAGTATCCGCCTCCGTTAACTATGCAAACGTGCCTGCCGAGTTAAGTATCCACCTCCGTTAAGTATGCATAAGTGCTTGCCGAGTTAAGTATCCACCTCCGTTAACTATGCAAACGTGCCTGCCGAGTTTAGTATCCACCTCCGTTAACTATGCAAAAGTGCCTGCCGAGTTAAGTATCCGCCTCCGTTAACTATGCAAACGTGCCTGCCGAGTTAAGTATCCACCTCCGTTAACTATGCAAAAGTGCCTGCCGAGTTAAGTACCCACCTACGTTAAGTATGCATAAGTGCTTGCCGAGTTAAGTATCCACCTCCGTTAACTATGCAAACGTGCCTGCCGAGTTTAGTATCCGCCTCCGTTAACTATGCAAACGTGCCTGCCGAGTTAAGTATCCACCTCCGTTAACTATGCAAAAGTGACTGCCGAGTTAAGTACCCACCTACGTTAAGTATGCATAAGTGCTTGCCGAGTTAAGTATCCACCTCCGTTAACTATGCAAACGTGCCTGCCGAGTTAAGTATCCACCTCCGTTAACAATGCAAAAGTGACTGCCGAGTTAAGTACCCACCTACGTTAAGTATGCATAAGTGCTTGCCGAGTTAAGTATCCACCTCCGTTAACTATGCAAACGTGCCTGCCGAGTTTAGTATCCACTTTCGTTAACTATGCAAACGTGCCTGCCGAGTTAAGTATCCACCTACGTTAAGTATGCATAAGTGCTTGCCGAGTTTAGTATCCACCTCCGTTAACTATGCAAACGTGCCTGCCGAGTTAAGTATCCACCTCCGTTAACTATGCAAAAGTGCCTGCCGAGTTAAGTACCCACCTACGTTAAGTATGCAAAAGTGCCTGCCGAGTTAAGTATCTACCTCTGTTAACTATGCAAACGTGCCTGCCGAGTTAAGTATCCACCTCCGTTAACTATGCAAACGTGCCTGCCGAGTTAAGTATCCACCTCCGTTAACTATGCAAAAGTGCCTGCCGAGTTAAGTACCCACCTCCGTTAACTATGCAAAAGTGCCTGAAGAGTTAAGTACCCACCTACGTTAAGTATGCAAAAGTGCCTGCCGAGTTAAGTATCTACCTCTGTTAACTATGCAAACGTGCCTGCCGAGTTAAGTATCCACCTCCGTTAACTATGCAAACGTGCCTGCGGAGTTAAGTATCCACCTCCGTTAACTATGCAAAAGTGCCTGCCGAGTTAAGTACCCACCTACGTTAAGTATGCAAAAGTGCCTGCCGAGTTAAGTATCTACCTCTGTTAACTATGCAAACGTGCCTGCCGAGTTAAGTATCCACCTCCGTTAACTATGCAAACGTGCCTGCCGAGTTAAGTATCCACCTCCGTTAACTATGCAAAAGTGCCTGCCGAGTTAAGTACCCACCTACGTTAAGTATGCATAAGTGCTTGCCGAGTTAAGTATCCACCTCCGTTAACTATGCAAACGTGCCTGCCGAGTTTAGTATCCACCTCCGTTAACTATGCAAAAGTGCCTGCCGAGTTAAGTACCCACCTACGTTAAGTATGCAAAAGTGCCTGCCGAGTTAAGTATCTACCTCTGTTAACTATGCAAACGTGCCTGCCGAGTTAAGTATCCACCTCCGTTAACTATGCAAACGTGCCTGCCGAGTTAAGTATCCACCTCCGTTAACTATGCAAAAGTGCCTGCCGAGTTAAGTACCCACCTACGTTAAGTATGCATAAGTGCTTGCCGAGTTAAGTATCCACCTCCGTTAACTATGCAAACGTGCCTGCCGAGTTTAGTATCCACTTTCGTTAACTATGCAAAAGTGCCTGCCGAGTTAAATATCCACCGCTGTTATCTATGCAAAAGTGCCTGCCGAGTTTAGTATCCACCTTAGGTAACTATGCAAAAGTGCTAGCTGAGGTAAGTATCCACCTGCGTTAACTATGCAATAGGCTAGTGCCTGCCGAATTAAGTACCCACCTTCGTAACTATGCAAAAGTGCCTGTCGTGTTAGGTATCCACTTCAGTTACTATGCAAAAGTGCTAGCCGAGTTAAGTATCCACCTGCGTTAACTATGCAATAGTGCCTGTCGAATTAAGTACCCACCTTCGTAACTATGCAAAAGTGCCTGTCGTGTTAAGTATCCACTTCCGTTGACTATGCAAAAGTGTCTGCCGAGTTAAGTATCCACCTCCGTTACCTATGCAAAATTGCCTGTCGTGTTAAGTATCCACTTCCGTTGACTATGCAAAAGTGTCTGCCGAGTTGAGTATCCACCTCCGTTGACTATGCAAAAGTGTCGGCCGAGTTGAGTATCCACTTCCGTTGATTATGCAAAAGTGCCTGTCGTGTTAAGTATCCACTTCCGTTGACTATGCAAAAGTGTCTGCCGAGTTAAGTATCCACCTCCGTTACCTATGCAAAAGTGCCTGTCGTGTTAAGTATCCACCAGCGTTTACTATGCAAACGTGCCTGCCGAGTTAAGTACCCACCTACGTTAAGTATGCAAAAGTCCCTGCCGAGTTAAGTATCCGACTCCGATAACTATGCAAAAGTGCCTGCCGAGTTAAGTACCCACCTACGTTAAGTATGCATAAGTGCTTGCCGAGTTAAGTACCCACCTACGTTAAGTATGCATAAGTGCTTGCCGAGTCAAGTATCTACCTCCGTTAACTATGCAAAAGTGCCTGCCAAGTTAAGTATCCGCCTCCGTTAACTATGCAAAAGTGCCTGCCGAGTTAAGTACCCACCTACGTTAACTATGCAAAAGTGCCTGGCGAGTTAAGTATCTACCTCCGTTAACTATGCAAAAGTGCCTGCCAAGTTAAGTATCCGCCTCCGTTAACTATGCAAAAGTTCCTGCCAAGTTAAGTATCCGACTGCGTTAACTATGCAAAAGTGCCTGCCAAGTTAAGTATCCGCCTCCGTTAACTATGCAAAAGTGCCTGCCGAGTTAAGTACCCACCTACGTTAAGTATGCATAAGTGCCTGCCGAGTTAAGTATCTACCTCCGTTAACTATGCAAAAGTGCCTGTCGTGTTAAGTATCCACTTCCGTTGACTATGCAAAAGTGTCTGCCGAGTTAAGTATCCACCTCCGTTACCTATGCAAAAGTGTCTGCCGAGTTGAGCATCCACCTCCGTTAACTATGCAAAAGTGCCTGCCGAGTTAAGTATCTACCTGCGTTTACTATGCAAACGTGCCTGCCGTGTTAAGTATCTACCTCCGTTAACTATGCAAAAGTGCCTGCCAAGTTAAGTATCCGCCTCCGTTAACTATGCAAAAGTGCCTGCCGAGTTAAGTACCCACCTACGTTAAGTATGCATATGTGCTTGCCGAGTTAAGTATCTACCTCTGTTAACTATGCAAAAGTGCCTGCCGAGTTAAGTACCCACCTACGTTAAGTATGCATATGTGCTTGCCGAGTTGCGTATTTACTTTTGGTAAGTATGCAAAAGTGCCTGCCAAGTTAAGTATCCGCCTCTGTTGACTATGTAAATTGCCGGCCAAGTAAAGTATCCACCTCCGTAACTATGCAAAAGTGCCTGCCGAGTTAAGTATCCACCTCCGTTACCTATGCAAAAGTGTCGGCCGAGTTGAGTATCCACTTCCGTTGACTATGCAAAAGTGCCTGTCGTGTTAAGTATCCACTTCCGTTGACTATGCAAAAGTGTCTGCCGAGTTAAGTATCCACCTCCGTTACCTATGCAAAAGTGCCTGTCGTGTTAAGTATCCACCAGCGTTTACTATGCAAACGTGCCTGCCGAGTTAAGTACCCACCTACGTTAAGTATGCAAAAGTCCCTGCCGAGTTAAGTATCCGACTCCGATAACTATGCAAAAGTGCCTGCCGAGTTAAGTACCCACCTACGTTAAGTATGCATAAGTGCTTGCCGAGTTAAGTACCCACCTACGTTAAGTATGCATAAGTGCTTGCCGAGTCAAGTATCTACCTCCGTTAACTATGCAAAAGTGCCTGCCAAGTTAAGTATCCGCCTCCGTTAACTATGCAAAAGTGCCTGCCGAGTTAAGTATCTACCTCCGTTAACTATGCAAAAGTGCCTGCCAAGTTAAGTATCCGCCTCCGTTAACTATGCAAAAGTTCCTGCCAAGTTAAGTATCCGACTGCGTTAACTATGCAAAAGTGCCTGCCAAGTTAAGTATCCGCCTCCGTTAACTATGCAAAAGTGCCTGCCGAGTTAAGTACCCACCTACGTTAAGTATGCATAAGTGCTTGCCGAGTTAAGTATCTACCTCCGTTAACTATGCAAAAGTGCCTGTCGTGTTAAGTATCCACTTCCGTTGACTATGCAAAAGTGTCTGCCGAGTTAAGTATCCACCTCCGTTACCTATGCAAAAGTGTCTGCCGAGTTGAGTATCCACCTCCGTTAACTATGCAAAAGTGCCTGCCGAGTTAAGTATCTACCTGCGTTTACTATGCAAACGTGCCTGCCGTGTTAAGTATCTACCTCCGTTAACTATGCAAAAGTGCCTGCCAAGTTAAGTATCCGCCTCCGTTAACTATGCAAAAGTGCCTGCCGAGTTAAGTACCCACCTACGTTAAGTATGCATATGTGCTTGCCGAGTTAAGTATCTACCTCTGTTAACTATGCAAAAGTGCCTGCCGAGTTAAGTACCCACCTACGTTAAGTATGCATATGTGCTTGCCGAGTTGCGTATTTACTTTTGGTAAGTATGCAAAAGTGCCTGCCAAGTTAAGTATCAGCCTCTGTTGACTATGTAAATTGCCGGCCAAGTAAAGTATCCACCTCCGTAACTATGCAAAAGTGCCTGCCGAGTTAAGTATCCACCTCCGTTACCTATACAAAAGTGTCTGCCGAGTTGAGTATCCACCTCCGTTAACTATGCAAAAGTGCCTGCCGAGTTAAGTACCCACCTACGTTAAGTATGCATAAGTGTTTGCCGAGTTAAGTGTCTACCTCCGTAACTATGCAAAAGTGCCTGCCAAGTAAAGTATCCACCTCCGTAACTATGCAAAAGTGCCTGCCGAGTTAAGTATCCACCTCCGTTACCTATACAAAAGTGTCTGCCGAGTTGAGTATCCACCTCCGTTAACTATGTAAAAGTGCCTGCCGAGTTAAGTACCTACCTACGTTAAGTATGCATAAGTGCTTGCCGAGTTAAGTATCTACCTCCGTTAACTATGCAAAAGTGCCTCCCGAGTTAAGTATCTACCTCCGTTAACTATGCAAAAGTGCCTGCCGAGTTGCGTATTTACTTCTGGTGAGTATGCAAAAGTGCCTGCCGAGTTAAGTATCCACTCCCGTTAACTATGCAAAAGTGCCTGCCGAGTTAAGAATCCGTCTCTGTAGACTATGTAAATTGCCGGCCAAAAAAAGTATCCACCTCCGTAACTATGCAAAAGTGCCTGCCGAGTTAAATATCCATTTCCGTTAACTATGCAAAGGTGCTTGCCGAGTTAAGTATCTACCTCCGTTAACTATGCAAAAGTGCCTGCCGAGTTGCGTATTTACTTTTGGTAAGTATGCAAAAGTGCCTGCTGAGTCAAGTATCCACCCCCGTTAACTATACAAAAGTGCCTGCCGAGTTAAGTATCCGCCTACGTTAACTATGCAAAAGTGCCTGCCGAGTTAAGTATCCACTTCCGATAACTATGCAAACGTGCCTGCCGAGTTCAGTATCCACCCCCGTTAATTATGCAAAAGTGCCTGCTGAGTTGCGTATTTACTTCTAGTAAGTATGCAAAAGTGCCTGCCGAGTTAAGTATCCGCCTCCGTTAACTATGCAAAAGTGCCGGCAGAGTATAATATCCACCGCTGTCAACTATGCAAAAGTGCCTGCCGAGTTTAGCATCCAATTCCGTAAACTATGCAAAAGTGCTTGCCGAGTTAAGTATCCACTTCCGTTAACTATGCAAAAGTCCCTGCCGAGTTAAGTTTCCACCTCCTTTAACTATGCAAAAGTCCCTGGCGAGTTAAGTACTCACCTACTTTAAGTATTCAAAAGTGCCTGCCGTGTTAAGTATTCTTGCTAGTAGTCTCTTAGCTGCCCTTCAAGGGAACGGAGCTAGTTTGTCTAAAATCTCTTAGAAAATGCAAAGTACTCCTCTGGACACGGCTAATGGTTACATGTCAAAAGAACAGATACAGTGATTTCAATGCTTCTTGCTAGTAGTTTCTTGGCTGCCCTTCAAGGGAACGGAGCTAGTTTGTCTAAAATCTCTTAGCAAATGCAAAGTACTCCTCTGGACACGGCTAATGGTTATATGTCACACAAACAGATACAGTGATTTCTCCGGATGAGAGACTGTCTAAGCAATACCTAAATATTTTCCTCTTCCAGGTTCCAAGCGTTCACTCCTTGCTCCTCTTACTTTTTTCTTCAGATGGATCTAGCGTGTAGATAATCCTTCTTGTCTCCGTTAGAGAGTATTTCAGGAACGCTCCCGTGCGTATTAGGTGTTTTAATTCCCATCTTTATAGCGTTGATCCGGGCACTTTATAACTCCACCTATGTTCTCAACCCTTTTCTATGCTTCCTATCTGATAATGGTGAACTAGCTTATTTTCTTTGGATTACAAAAACATTCAGATTGGTTGCGAATTCTTCCTCAGAGAGAACAAAACGTAATTTAATCAATTTTATAATATTTCAATAGTTTTGTTGTTACAAGGAAAACATTCAGTGCTTTTAACGATGGGTAAGAGTGGGTACTTTATTACGATGGGGTTTGTGTTGAGCGTGACGCCACGCATTAGAGAATAGGCAAACAGCGTCTTCAAGGCCAGGTACCAGTTATTGTGCCCTAAACTTCTACTACGCTAGTGATAGGTTTAGATAGACGCTCAGCAAGATAGATAAGAAAGTCCTGTTTCAGGTATTTGCGGAAATAAATATATCTGTTATTTAAAAGCAGGGATCAAGAGAAAGCGGAGCAAAAACCAACCTGCTCCTACTTCCATATTGTGACTTGTCGTTAATTGATTACGCTTTGATTAATGTGCGTGGAAACAAGCTTAGGTTAATTTATAGAAATTGTAAACAAATCACCTATATTTATCCGGGTAATTAAACCGGGCACTGGGAAAATTTTAGTGGCACTAGGGAGTTTAAAATATAACATGTATTTCGAAATACGTCACGTAAGCATTTTACACACGGACACATCATACACTTCATCTCGTGTTGCACCCTATTCAATGTGAAGTTAAAGTCTCGCCCTAAATGAGGCCTAATTTGTTATTTATCCCGTCACACTGTCTTATCCTACACTCAAATCTCTCCTTACACCCTGGCATTTCAATCTGCATTATTGAAACGCTCTCTTCCTATAGTTCCAAATCGTTGTACATTTGGCTATGATCAATTTGCCATAAAAAAGTGCAATATATCCCACCACTGTTCTGACCTTTGTACAAATCTCTCCCTGCACTTCACGCCAGAGGGTCTTGAAGATCTAATTTCTTTGATGAGACTATCTTGATCAGCCTTAGGTACGTTATGCCCCTCCCCAAAATGTAAATATTTAGTCGTGTGTATCTGTCATTAGATCGTAATCATTGTCCTTCCAGGACTGGTATGAAACTCAGCCACACAATCCAGGACAGGTTTTTACATTACAGTAAGAAGTGCTTATTAGAGAATCTCTTTTACAATTGACTTTGAAAATAGTCTAAGACGATTTGATGTAAGTGAAATATTTTGTACGATTGGTGAATGCAGTGCGAGCGAGATGTTAATGCGAGGTGACGACGCTAGTCTGACCCCGCACACCACTGTCGATTATAATCTTGACTAATGTCGTCAAGTTTACACCTGCGGCTGCGGTAATTTGTCCTAGCCGACAATGTTGTGGCGTAGATAAAATATCCCATTTATTTTCAAAGGAAACTTTCCAATTCCTCTGCACCCATTGGAGAGTAAAGCACTCGGGCTTATAGACCGGAGGGTTCTTCATACATTGTTTGTAATTATGTTTAAATTTCCAAATTCTCATATATTCTTGTTGATGAAAACTTTTGTGAGGTAAGGCCATAGTGAGTGAGACATTACCAGAAGGGAAAAAATATGAGGCGACGTTGGTGAAGAAAAGCAATACTTAAAGCAGCTACGCATGTAGCCCTTACCGAAGGGACCCGGTGTGTTAAAGGTTGGTCTCGTATTAAAAACCCAAAAGCAAAAGTGGATATTAAAAATAGAATTAAATGCAATAAATATTAGGCCGTAGAGAATTGACCTGCTCTAGGTATACATTGACCCTAATCGTGGCGAAATCTTATAAACTGCGATGCTACCATTGTGCCATGCATTGTCTAGTAGGCTACGTGTTGTGCTTTATAGGCCCACATATGGTCCAGTCGGAGGAGGGGAGGAGTTGAAGGGTAGTTTTTGCAATAGAGGGTTGTTTTGAACAGTAGAGAGATTGACCGACTGTACAAATCTTATAAATCACATAGATAAGGTTCATCCCCTATCCTAACCTAGTGGAGGGAATGATTTAGTAAGAGATACAGAAAGTCCAAACTAAACTTAAACTTAGACAGGTCCTTGGTTCTTGCAACCATTAGGCCTTAACTAATTAATAATATTAAGTTACCAATCACTGAAATACCAATATTGATTAGCCAATCATTGATGACGGTGACATCGTCTGTGTATATTATTAAACTAGGGTGTAGTGAGATTTTGGGCGAACTATTTGAGTATCTACCGTTGTTAAACTAATTACACCTTGTTTTATTGTTTTTTACTTCCGCTAGGTTCAATAAACGTGCTCTGTGTATGCTCTGGAGGATGGAGGGCCTCCGAAACTCGTCGGAAAATAATGAATTTACAACTGTAGGTAACTCAGAAAACCTCACACTCAATTAGTGTGTAAGCGGTTACCTTGTACTAGAACAGAAATGGCTGAGGGTAATGAGTCTAGTGGATAGGGAAGGCCCCTGACGTGTCAGTAATACCCACAGTTCAGAGCCACGGTAACCGAATGCCCACCTGTCTCTAGACGGTTTTCGTGGCGTGAGAGGTATTCACTAAGACACATAGGGACATCTTTCTTTGAAGGATAATAATACATTAGGAAGAAGATATATGTCGTTTGTATAAACAAGCGAAGGGTATATGCCTGGGGGGCACAATGAAGGTCTCGTCAGACAGTCAGGTTGCTCCGAAGTACCATATTGGCAATATATCACGGCACGTTAGCGACACCCCTTAGCACATTGATCTGCTACCGTTGGATAACGGGGCCAGCTTGATTTATAGAGCTTACATCCAGTTTAGCAAATACTATTCTAAAAAATTGTATATAGAATACCAGAGTCCTAGGAAGGAATACCTTCCTCCACTTGTATACCAGGAATATAACCTGGCTAGAATCTAGGATAACCTTAAGTCCTTTACCACTCATTAAACCTCTTACTAAAGAGGTCCTTGAGGAGATTTTATTATCTGCTTTACGGATAGGCAAGAAATTATCGGCGGCCATGTTAACTTGTTTTTCAATGCACCTTGTGCAACCATAACGATACCTGAAATAAAGTGTATAACCTATGCTTTTCTGTGAAGCATATTGTGCTACGGATGCGATGTTTGGATGAGCATAGGTTTATTGCTACTTTCAGTGTACTTCTTTTAGCTGAGAACCTTTCCTATCCGCCTCTTAAACTCCTTCCCTATTTATCGCATACTTCTTTACCACGAGTTAAAATCTTTAGAAACCGACATTTACCAAAACAGATAGCTTAATTTATTCAAAATGTAACATTCAAACACTTGTGCTACCAACTAGCGGACATACTGTATAAAATCTAATTACATCGTCGTTATTCCATGTAGAAACGGAATTTCATTTCTAGGTTATCCGAAATATGCTGGAAAAAAATTTGTGGTCTTTGATACAAATCGGTGAGAGAAGGCGATTAACACACACGCACGCGTATGCCTGCAACATATATAAAACCATTGGCAAGTTTTTCAACTCCAAACACACGCCAAACATAGTATTATACCCACGTACCAGTTAATTGAAACACAGCTCTCTCTATATCTCGTAGAATTAAATGCGCGCCCATTGAATTTATAATTTAAAAACGCATTTGACGTAACACAGATCAATTGGAAGTGAAGAAATCGTTATAAACAACAGTTTGGCGCGCTCCTAGCGCACGTAAATGTAAACTACATCTTGCCTGTGCGGAATACATCTATTACAAATATATCTGCAGTTTGTATTTCAAAACTTTACAAATATAATGTACTTTTGTTAAATATGTTTAAGTTAATATATTTTTCTTGTTAAACTGTGTCCAAAGTAATAATATTTCAACCATACCCAAGATAGTCATCAATCTATGAAGAGGAAATATGTCTCAACGTAGATTTCTACGTTATAATTAGGTCTGACTGACTAGACTGAGTACTCCCAGCGTTAAAGTCTCTTGCCGGGGGCGCTGAAGAATAATAAAACTTTAATCTTTTACCTGCTTCAAGCTACTTTAAACTGCGCTGTTTTGTAACAAACGTTAATTTCAAATTATTCAAATACTGTTGTCTTCTCCTAAAACGAGTTGAAATTAAACTGGAGTTGTTAACCCATTTATGGTGGTTGCCGCATATTTTTGACAAACATATAGCTATAGGAAAATCACTGTCACAGAGGATGGAGATTTTAACGAGCTTGTAGAGGGCTTTGGGGAATATGTAGAGTGAAGAGCAGTTTGCAAACAGAGCAAAAGCATAGACAGTAACCAGTCTCAGAATTATATCATGGCTGAGCAATGTTCTTGGTCTGCTTGCAAAAATGCTATTCACTATACTCATTGTATCAACCATTATGAAAATATTCTGAGTTTGAATCAAACCATGGATATCCTAAACCTACAAAAACAAATGGCAGGAAAATAAACATTACTACAATACTATACATGACTCATGACTGTCACTTATAGCTTGTCGTATGACTGTTACAACCCTGACAGGCTGTTAAGATCCCGTGCCAGTGTAGTAGTGTAGTGCTTGAATGTTGGAGATTTCGCAATCAGTGCTACCCAGCGCACAACTCTCCACACAACATGCCCGTCGTACAGCACTTTGCAGCGAAACCAGAAATAAGGCAATCTACTGAGAACGGAAACTTCAACGCCGGGTCGGGTCTGGGCTAACGGGACCGTTAATCCAAGAAGAGATTCCAGTCAAAAAATGTGAACTGTTCGCTTGGAAATGTCCGTTGTCAGCCTATCATTACCCAATAGCAGTCCTAATAACGCAGAGCACGCAGCTCTTAACGGCCAGGACTGAAATTTGGGAGTCAGAGATCATGTTTTAAAGCGATTTGTGCATACGTGTGCCTCAGAGATCGTCATACTCCGAGGTATGCAGGACGTGGTGAGGATTTTTAGCCTGCAGATGGGCCGAGATTATGTCACATGTGACTTTGTAACGTGAGCGTTATAACTAACGTTATTTGTTGCCCCTCATCCCTCTGAAGCCATGAATACGGGGAAAAAGAGGTGAACATTTCTAAATCAGGTTTTGGCAAAGCTAAAGGAGGACAGAGAGCAATATATTGTATAGCATCTTGGAGACTTCAAGTAAAGGAAATGTTTGTAAGCTCTGTTCTTTGGTAACATCCCCTAGCGAGCAACAACAGACAGCACTAACGTAACGAGATTCATCGCTCGAGTAGACATGGTCGTCACACCCCGTTGGAGAAGACGTCTATTTCTGTCCACGCGACTCATATGTTCGCTTATTCCCAGGGCCTACCGAAGGATCATTACGTTATGTTATTTCATTGGTCCCACCTAGTTCGGTTTAGAGTAGGTTTTATTTGGTGTCCACGACACTAAGCACGAGATATATGATCCTCCTTATACCACTACCAGGGGTGTTATGTCCCTACCTTACTAATACTGTACCCTTGTCTTGTCTAACTTTACTGGAATTGCTCTAAACTAACTTACAATGCTTGGAAATTGTACAGAAATATTTGTGGGATATTTTATGCCACGTTCTGAACATCCCCGTTTGTAAATCTCCAACATTTTCTATTTTGAAACGTTCGTTATAAACTTAGGTACATCTGTTATATTCTGACTTAATTATTGTTTACATTTTATATTTATTCAGCAAAAAGGTAATTTTCTTGCAAACACGAGACTTAAGGATCAAGGACTAAGCGCGGCGTCATGAAATCACCAACGCCCCCGCGCGGCGCATTCTACTGACGGCCAGTCGAGTAACAGCTTCAGGATTTCCTACTGCACAAGGGGGGAGGCACCATCCTGCCCCTACCAGAGTCGTAGAGAATGTTTAGTGTCGCACAGTTTGGTCACCGTTTGGTGCATATGCATGTGTCTATCCACAGAACGTCTAGTGCCATATGAGAAGAAAGTGAAAAATAACAAAATACCAGTCCTATATCAAGGGACAACGAAAACAACAAAAATAACTTAACCCTACAGAGACCTACAGGGACGGTTTACGTAACTTGTAATGTATTTAGAGGAGAGATAAAACCATATCGCGTATTTAAAGGAGTTGATCGTTACTACTCATGAAGTTCCTAAAGGAACATGGACATTATCCAGGATATCTCGCCTTTATAGCCTTGTGTAAATCCTTCTCTGCTAGCGTTCGTATATTTTAACCGTCAGACCAATTCTTTATTCCTCGAAGGAGTAGCAAAGAAGCTCCTGTTACTTCTTTAAAATAATGCACTACCACGTCCACAAAATAAAAAAATATAACTTATTAAAACTAGTTAAGATAGGAATACCGTGAGCGGAGCGAGGGTTTCAAAGCGCTCTAAATTACGCTGTCCAAGTAATAAATTGTGTTATTAGACCAAGGCTTATCTGCATTTCACATCATAACAACTAAATTAACTTTCTGATTACCGCCATAAGGAGCCATTGTTTCTTCGTCTCAACTGTTTGGAGCGCTACCATTCTACACCCTCTGTCAGCAGCCTATAATCAGCCGAAGCATCGTATACCCTTTACCTTGTGATTGATTACTTAAATACTGTCTTCGTTTCCTCGCTTTAATGAAACCCTCGTCACAGAATGTGCTTCAGCTTACCCTTTAATTGCCTTCATTGTAATTATAAATTTGGATTAGTTCTGTTACAGTAAAAAAAATAGCTTAGTACGTGGTGAAATGTGTGCTTATCTGTTGTAGGTATTTTTGAAAGGGGTGAAAGTCAGTCAAGTGTAGTTTTTTTGTAATTAGTTATAAAAACGTAAAAGGTTATTTAAATAATAAAATTATTTTTAAATCTATTTATATACAAAAACAGATTTCATTTCGATTTTTTAGTATTTTATTACTATTTAATTAGTTGTCATTTTTTGTAACCTGTTATTTTTAATAATAAGTCTTTTTGAAAGTAAACTACCTCTACACAGTTACAAACGTCGATTTCTGTTTTCTATGGATACCTGAGGGATTGCTAAACACCTATTACATGTAGCCTACCAATATATAGCCTCTACGTTCACTCAGGAATTACGGCCAAAGAAACAATAAATTTTATAATTATTATTATTATAGACCAATCATTAACCTGCCTTGCATTATCTCACCCTAAATACTCGTATAACTAGAATGCCCACTAACTCTTTAGTTCTTGTCTGGACATTGTATTTTACATATACTCGTATTTGATAAGGACTAGCACAACACTACACCTAAACCAACTGAAAGGGCTTAGTACTCTTTAATCTTCTAACATATACTGCACTTGAACGAAGGTGAAGCCTCTTTTCATGTTTTTATCTCTCTTCTATTCAGACCTCAGAGATTCCTTCTTTTTCTTGACGTGGTGTTTCCATCTTAGTTTAGAACATCCTATAGCGGAGGATCTTTCAATACCTTATTTGTGATGTTTGTATGGACTACCTTCAACACATTCAGTTTTATCACAACAAGTAATACAAACAAAAATATACCCAAATTAAATGTCAGAGACTTTAACGGTGGATGAATACATGACTACATTGCCGCGAGGCACACGTTCTTGTCCTGCAACAAATTTCCCTTCTAGCCCCTGTTAGTCAATATTTTTGCCAGTTCGATGGGTCAGAGGTCCTGAACCCATTAACAGAAAGCGTTATCAGCCGATTTAGACTTGCATGTTGTAGCAGCGTATGGGAGCGGTGGCATGCTTTCAATACGCGTTGCTTTGTAACGTATATTAGGAGATCTATGAACAACGAAAAGCTACTAATTGAAAGTTGTGTAGCAGAAGTCCCATGAGTTACCAACTTGGGGCAACTGTGGTGTACCTCTTAAACCTCAAATGCTTTTTATTTAATTCTAATGTACATTTCGATTGGCAAGCGATCATCTTCAGAGGAAATTACACGAGTAAATTATTCCTTATTAACTGAGAGTAGTCTTGTAATAATTTCCCCTGAAGGTAATTGATATGTAATCGAAATGTACATAAGGATTTAAATAAAACGTTTTTGTCGTTGAAGATTGATTTATACAAAATAAAAAAATAAATGTGTTTGAATTTTTTAATAATTGAAATAACCTGGTGTGGTTTCAGATATATGGATGATGGGCTGTGTGGATAAGCACGTGTTAATAATATAGGCCCTACGTATGTATATTCCCCACGCGCTTTCAAATAGATAATAAAATAAATTTCTTAGATATTTCCATTGTTAGAAAAGATAAATTAGATTTTGAAGTGTTATAAAAAAATAATAAATACAAACCTTATCTCAATTGTTCAGTGCATCATAAAGTCAAAAAACTTACTATGCAGTTAATAGAATATTTATGAATAATGTAAATAAAGCTAAATGGCTATCAAATACAGTAGAAAAAATTGAAACATTAAATTATTAAAAAGTTAAATATTGTGAATATTGAGATGCAAGAATATGGGGGGGGGGGGGGTTAATGGCCACTATTGACTTTCACAGGGTACGAAATAATTCATTAATTATTTAAAAATACAAATATAAAATTAGAATACTAAAAACAAAATTATAACAATTTTACACCCATATACTATTTCAAACAAAAATATGGAAATATTTTTCCATATCTAATGGAATTTATAAATTTAAATGTTATGATTGGAGAGAATGCTATGTAGGGTGATTGAAAAACACTTTAAGAAAGATATAAAGATCAATTAAACGGCACTTATAAATATAATGTAGCTAACCATTGCATCGCTAAAATATATAGTTTACCTAACATTAAAAATAACAAATTAAATAAATATGTAAATAAAGAGTTTAAAATTAAAATATAATTGAATGTATGGAAATGCATAAAAATAATATTAATAAAAACTGATAGAAGAACAAACCCAGATTAGATTAAAATATTATATATATATATATTTATATAAAGGGGCGGAATCTTTAATAAAAGAAGGGTCCAAATATTTTAAGTAGGACTTTCCAAGGACCAAAATACCTGGGTTATAATAACACTGTACCGTTAGGGAAGGCTCTTTGTAGATGGGTGTGGGGGTAACCAAATTAACTAAAATACGTGAAGGGGGAGAGATTATGCGAGGTTGGAAAAGGAAGTGATCGAGGAGTCTTGGAAGAACTTCAGAAGGAGCAGACGTATTGGGGGGGGGGCAAGTGTCAGTAATGTTAATAAGGGGTAAATTTTGTTAATATAATTAAGGGAAATGTAAATTTTTGTATTTTGTATAATTTAAAAAAGTGCGACGTAAATAATTTAGTAAAGAATTAGGAAAAATAAGTGAGTTTTGTGAAAGGGCATCGAAGCAGTATCAACGGTCAAGATCCAAGGAATCAACAAACAATAAGTACTTTCTTTTTACAATTGAAATTCGCCAGAAGAGCCTTATAAACAGTAAAGTCAGAACAATTTTAAATTCATTAGTATAAAATAATAATTTAGTTTTTACCCCACGTTCTAATTTATAAAAAGATCCATAATAACGACCCCAGAGAAAGAGAAATTAACATTTTCACTATTAAGCTTTATTGTAATAACCTAAAGCCTCAAGAGTCCACCTTTGTTTTGTATTTGTAACATTAGTTAAGGAATTAATCTTGTCACTAAATTGTAATAGGAACAATGGGTATAATGTGTGTTAAGTAAGGGTCAAGAATAAATGCAAGTTATGGTAAAACTGGAGTTAATTAATTAGGAACCTGAAGGTGAGACAAAAGAGTGTTGAAGTAATTAAATATATAACCTAAAAGGTTATATTATATATATATATATATATATATATATATATATAAAACATATATAATAATAGACTATTTAATAGCACAAAAGTCAGTCCCGCCAAAACATTGCTCCTTAACGAAGAGAGTGAGGAGACGCGAGCATCTGAGACACTGGCTGTGACAAACACTACCCCTTCTGTAAGCGAGTATTTCCCCTAATCAGCCGTGACGTGACGTGCCATAATCCTTTCCAACTTACTAAGCAACGATACAGTCCCGCCAAAACATTGCTCCTTAACGAAGAGAGTGAGGAGACGCGAGCATCTGAGACACTGGCTGTGACAAACACTACCCCTTCTGTAAGCGAGTATTTCCCCTAATCAGCCGTGACGTGACGTGCCATATTCCTTTCCAACTTACTAAGCAACGATACAGTCCCGCCAAAACATTGCTCCTTAACGAAGAGAGTGAGGAGACGCGAGCATCTGAGACACTGGCTGTGACAAACACTACCCCTTCTGTAAGCGAGTATTTCCCCTAATCAGCCGTGACGTGACGTGCCATATTCCTTTCCAACTTACTAAGCAACGATATAGTCCCGCCAAAACATTGCCCCTTAACGAAGAGAGTGAGGAGACGCGAGCATCTGAGACACTGGCTGTGACAAACACTACCCCTTCTGTAAGCGAGTATTTCCCCTAATCAGCCGTGACGTGACGTGCCATATTCCTTTCCAACTCACTAAGCAACGATATAGTCCCGCCAAAACATTGCTCCTTAACGAAGAGAGTGAGGAGACGCGAGCATCTGAGACACTGGCTGTGACAAACACTACCCCTTCTGTAAGCGAGTATTTCCCCTAATCAGCCGTGACGTGACGTGCCATATTCCTTTCCAACTTACTAAGCAACGATATAGTCCCGCCAAAACATTGCCCCTTAACGAAGAGAGTGAGGAGACGCGAGCATCTGAGACACTGGCTGTGACAAACACTACCCCTTCTGTAAGCGAGTATTTCCCCTAATCAGCCGTGACGTGACGTGCCATAATCCTTTCCAACTTACTAAGCAACGATATAGTCCCGCCAAAACATTGCCCCTTAACGAAGAGAGTGAGGAGACGCGAGCATCTGAGACACTGGCTGTGACAAACACTACCCCTTCTGTAAGCGAGTATTTCCCCTAATCAGCCGTGACGTGACGTGCCATATTCCTTTCCAACTTACTAAGCAACGATATAGTCCCGCCAAAACATTGCCCCTTAACGAAGAGAGTGAGGAGACGCGAGCATCTGAGACACTGGCTGTGACAAACACTACCCCTTCTGTAAGCGAGTATTTCCCCTAATCAGCCGTGACGTGACGTGCCATAATCCTTTCCAACTTACTAAGCAACGATATAGTCCCGCCAAAACATTGCCCCTTAACGAAGAGAGTGAGGAGACGCGAGCATCTGAGACACTGGCTGTGACAAACACTACCCCTTCTCTAAGCGAGTATTTCCCCTAATCAGCCGTGACGTGACGTGCCATATTCCTTTCCAACTTACTAAGCAACGATATAGTCCCGCCAAAACATTGCCCCTTAACGAAGAGAGTGAGGAGACGCGAGCATCTGAGACACTGGCTGTGACAAACACTACCCCTTCTGTAAGCGAGTATTTCCCCTAATCAGCCGTCACGTGACGTGCCATATTCCTTTCCAACTTACTAAGCAACGATATAGTCCCGCCAAAACATTGCCCCTTAACGAAGAGAGTGAGGAGACGCGAGCATCTGAGACACTGGCTGTGACAAACACTACCCCTTCTGTAAGCGAGTATTTCCCCTAATCAGCCGTGACGTGACGTGCCATATTCCTTTCCAACTTACTAAGCAACGATATAGTCCCGCCAAAACATTGCCCCTTAACGAAGAGAGTGAGGAGACGCGAGCATCTGAGACACTAGCTGTGACAAACACTACCCCTTCTGTAAGCGAGTATTTCCCCTAATCAGCCGTGACGTGACGTGCCATATTCCTTTCCAACTTACTAAGCAACGATATAGTCCCGCCAAAACATTGCCCCTTAACGAAGAGAGTGAGGAGACGCGAGCATCTGAGACACTGGCTGTGACAAACACTACCCCTTCTGTAAGCGAGTATTTCCCCTAATCAGCCGTGACGTGACGTGCCATATTCCTTTCCAACTTACTAAGCAACGATATAGTCCCGCCAAAACATTGCTTCTTAACGAAGAGAGTGAGGAGACGCGAGCATCTGAGACACTGGCTGTGACAAACACTACCCCTTCTGTAAGCGAGTATTTCCCCTAATCAGCCGTGACGTGACGTGCCATATTCCTTTCCAACTTACTAAGCAACGATATAGTCCCGCCAAAACATTGCCCCTTAACGAAGAGAGTGAGGAGACGCGAGCATCTGAGACACTGGCTGTGACAAACACTACCCCTTCTGTAAGCGAGTATTTCCCCTAATCAGCCGTGACGTGACGTGCCATATTCCTTTCCAACTTACTAAGCAACGATATAGTCCCGCCAAAACATTGCCCCTTAACGAAGAGAGTGAGGAGACGCGAGCATCTGAGACACTGGCTGTGACAAACACTACCCCTTCTGTAAGCGAGTATTTCCCCTAATCAGCCGTGACGTGACGTGCCATAATTCCTTTCCAACTTACTAAGCAACGATACAGTCCCACCAAAACATTGCTCCTTAACGAAGAGAGTGAGGAGACGCGAGCATCTAAGACACTGGCTGTGACAAACACTACCCCTTCTGTAAGCGGGTATTTCCCTTAATCAGCCGTGACGTGACGTGCCATATTCCTTTCCAACTTACTAAGCAACGATATAGTCCCGCCAAAACATTGCTCCTTAACGAAGAGAGTGAGGAGACGCGAGCATCTGAGACACTGGCTGTGACAAACACTACCCCTTCTGTAAGCGAGTATTTCCCCTAATCAGCCGTGACGTGACGTGCCATATTCCTTTCCAACTTACTAAGCAACGATATAGTCCCGCCAAAACATTGCCCCTTAACGAAGAGAGTGAGGAGACGCGAGCATCTGAGACACTGGCTGCGACAAACACTACCCCTTCTGTAAGCGAGTATTTCCCCTAATCAGCCGTGACGTGACGTGCCATATTCCTTTCCAACTTACTAAGCAACGATACAGTCCCGCCAAAACATTGCCCCTTAACGAAGAGAGTGAGGAGACGCGAGCATCTGAGACACTGGCTGTGACAAACACTACCCCTTCTGTAAGCGAGTATTTCCCCTAACCAGCCGTGACGTGACGTCACCATATTCCTTTCCAACTTACTAAGCAACGATACAGTCCCGCCAAAACATTGCCCCTTAACGAAGAGAGTGAGGAGACGCGAGCATCTGAGACACTGGCTGTGACAAACACTACCCCTTCTGTAAGCGAGTATTTCCCCTAATCAGCCGTGACGTGACGTGCCATATTCCTTTCCAACTTACTAAGCAACGATATAGTCCCGCCAAAACATTGCCCCTTAACGAAGAGAGTGAGGAGACGCGAGCATCTGAGACACTGGCTGTGACAAACACTACCCCTTCTGTAAGCGAGTATTTCCCCTAATCAGCCGTGACGTGACGTGCCATATTCCTTTCCAACTTACTAAGCAACGATACAGTCCCGCCAAAACATTGCCCCTTAACGAAGAGAGTGAGGAGACGCGAGCATCTGAGACACTGGCTGTGACAAACACTACCCCTTCTGTAAGCGAGTATTTCCCCTAATCAGCCGTGACGTGACGTGCCATATTCCTTTCCAACTTACTAAGCAACGATACAGTCCCGCCAAAACATTGCCCCTTAACGAAGAGAGTGAGGAGACGCGAGCATCTGAGACACTGGCTGTGACAAACACTACCCCTTCTGTAAGCGAGTATTTCCCCTAATCAGCCGTGACGTGACGTGCCATATTCCTTTCCAACTTACTAAGCAACGATACAGTCCCGCCAAAACATTGCTCTTTAACGAAGAGAGTGAGGAGACGCGAGCATCTGAGACACTGGCGGTGACAAACACTACCCCTTCTGTAAGCGAGTATTTCCCCTAATCAGCCGTGACGTGACGTGCCATATTCCTTTCCAACTTACTAAGCAACGATACAGTCCCGCCAAAACATTGCCCCTTAACGAAGAGAGTGAGGAGACGCGAGCATCTGAGACACTGGCTGTGACAAACACTACCCCTTCTGTAAGCGAGTATTTCCCCTAATCAGCCGTGACGTGACGTGCCATATTCCTTTCCAACTTACTAAGCAACGATACAGTCCCGCCAAAACATTGCCCCTTAACGAAGAGAGTGAGGAGACGCGAGCATCTGAGACACTGGCTGTGACAAACACTACCCCTTCTGTAAGCGAGTATTTCCCCTAATCAGCCGTGACGTGACGTGCCATATTCCTTTCCAACTTACTAAGCAACGATATAGTCCCGCCAAAACATTGCCCCTTAACGAAGAGAGTGAGGAGACGCGAGCATCTGAGACACTGGCTGTGACAAACACTACCCCTTCTGTAAGCGAGTATTTCCCCTAATCAGCCGTGACGTGACGTGCCATATTCCTTTCCAACTTACTAAGCAACGATATAGTCCCGCCAAAACATTGCCCCTTAACGAAGAGAGTGAGGAGACGCGAGCATCTGAGACACTGGCTGTGACAAACACTACCCCTTCTGTAAGCGAGTATTTCCCCTAATCAGCCGTCACGTGACGTGCCATATTCCTTTCCAACTTACTAAGCAACGATACAGTCCCGCCAAAACATTGCTCCTTAACGAAGAGAGTGAGGAGACGCGAGCATCTGAGACACTGGCTGTGACAAACACTACCCCTTCTGTAAGCAAGTATTTCCCCTAATCAGCCGTGACGTGACGTGCCATATTCCTTTCCAACTTACTAAGCAACGATACAGTCCCGCCAAAACATTGCCCCTTAACGAAGAGAGTGAGGAGACGCGAGCATCTGAGACACTGGCTGTGACAAACACTACCCCTTCTGTAAGCGAGTATTTCCCCTAATCAGCCGTCACGTGACGTGCCATATTCCTTTCCAACTTACTAAGCAACGATATAGTCCCGCCAAAACATTGCCCCTTAACGAAGAGAGTGAGGAGACGCGAGCATCTGAGACACTGGCTGTGACAAACACTACCCCTTCTGTAAGCGAGTATTTCCCCTAATCAGCCGTGACGTGACGTGCCATATTCCTTTCCAACTTACTAAGCAACGATACAGTCCCGCCAAAACATTGCCCCTTAACGAAGAGAGTGAGGAGACACGAGCATCTGAGACACTGGCTGTGACAAACACTACCCCTTCTGTAAGCGAGTATTTCCCCTAATCAGCCGTGACGTGACGTGCCAAATTCCTTTCCAACTTACTAAGCAACGATATAGTCCCGCCAAAACATTGCCCCTTAACGAAGAGAGTGAGGAGACGCGAGCATCTGAGACACTGGCTGTGACAAACACTACCCCTTCTGTAAGCGAGTATTTCCCCTAATCAGCCGTGACGTGACGTGCCATATTCCTTTCCAACTTACTAAGCAACGATACAGTCCCGCCAAAACATTGCCCCTTAACGAAGAGAGTGAGGAGACGCGAGCATCTGAGACACTGGCTGTGACAAACACTACCCCTTCTGTAAGCGAGTATTTCCCCTAATCAGCCGTGACGTGACGTGCCATAATCCTTTCCAACTTACTAAGCAACGATACAGTCCCGCCAAAACATTGCCCCTTAACGAAGAGAGTGAGGAGACGCGAGCATCTGAGACACTGGCTGTGACAAACACTACCCCTTCTGTAAGCGAGTATTTCCCCTAATCAGCCGTGACGTGACGTGCCATATTCCTTTCCAACTCACTAAGCAACGATACAGTCCCGCCAAAACATTGCTCCTTAACGAAGAGAGTGAGGAGACGCGAGCATCTGAGACACTGGCTGTGACAAACACTACCCCTTCTGTAAGCGAGTATTTCCCCTAATCAGCCGTGACGTGACGTGCCATATTCCTTTCCAACTTACTAAGCAACGATATAGTCCCGCCAAAACATTGCCCCTTAAAGAAGAGAGTGAGGAGACGCGAGCATCTGAGACACTGGCTGTGACAAACACTACCCCTTCTGTAAGCGAGTATTTCCCCTAATCAGCCGTGACGTGACGTGCCATATTCCTTTCCAACTTACTAAGCAACGATATAGTCCCGCCAAAACATTGCCCCTTAACGAAGAGAGTGAGGAGACGCGAGCATCTGAGACACTAGCTGTGACAAACACTACCCCTTCTGTAAGCGAGTATTTCCCCTAATCAGCCGTGACGTGACGTGCCATATTCCTTTCCAACTTACTAAGCAACGATATAGTCCCGCCAAAACATTGCCCCTTAACGAAGAGAGTGAGGAGACGCGAGCATCTGAGACACTGGCTGTGACAAACACTACCTCTTCTGTAAGCGAGTATTTCCCCTAATCAGCCGTGACGTGACGTGCCATATTCCTTTCCAACTTACTAAGCAACGATATAGTCCCGCCAAAACATTGCCCCTTAACGAAGAGAGTGAGGAGACGCGAGCATCTGAGACACTGGCTGTGACAAACACTACCCCTTCTGTAAGCGAGTATTTCCCCTAATCAGCCGTGACGTGACGTGCCATATTCCTTTCCAACTTACTAAGCAACGATATAGTCCCGCCAAAACATTGCCCCTTAACGAAGAGAGTGAGGAGACGCGAGCATCTGAGACACTGGCTGTGACAAACACTACCCCTTCTGTAAGCGAGTATTTCCCCTAATCAGCCGTCACGTGACGTGCCATATTCCTTTCCAACTTACTAAGCAACGATATAGTCCCGCCAAAACATTGCCCCTTAACGAAGAGAGTGAGGAGACGCGAGCATCTGAGACACTGGCTGTGACAAACACTACCCCTTCTGTAAGCGAGTATTTCCCCTAATCAGCCGTGACGTGACGTGCCATATTCCTTTCCAACTTACTAAGCAACGATACAGTCCCGCCAAACATTGCCCCTTAACGAAGAGAGTGAGGAGACGCGAGCATCTGAGACACTGGCTGTGACAAACACTACCCCTTCTGTAAGCGAGTATTTCCCCTAACCAGCCGTGACGTGACGTCACCATATTCCTTTCCAACTTACTAAGCAACGATATAGTCCCGCCAAAACATTGCCCCTTAACGAAGAGAGTGAGGAGACGCGAGCATCTGAGACACTGGCTGTGACAAACACTACCCCTTCTGTAAGCGAGTATTTCCCCTAATCAGCCGTGACGTGACGTGCCATATTCCTTTCCAACTTACTAAGCAACGATATAGTCCCGCCAAAACATTGCCCCTTATCGAAGAGAGTGAGGAGACGCGAGCATCTGAGACACTGGCTGTGACAAACACTACCCCTTCTGTAAGCGAGTATTTCCCCTAATCAGCCGTGACGTGACGTGCCATATTCCTTTCCAACTTACTAAGCAACGATACAGTCCCGCCAAAACATTGCTCCTTAACGAAGAGAGTGAGGAGACGCGAGCATCTGAGACACTGGCTGTGACAAACACTACCCCTTCTGTAAGCGAGTATTTCCCCTAATCAGCCGTGACGTGACGTGCCATATTCCTTTCCAACTTACTAAGCAACGATACAGTCCCGCCAAAACATTGCTCCTTAACGAAGAGAGTGAGGAGACGCGAGCATCTGAGACACTGGCTGTGACAAACACTACCCCTTCTGTAAGCGAGTATTTCCCCTAATCAGCCGTGACGTGACGTGCCATATTCCTTTCCAACTTACTAAGCAACGATACAGTCCCGCCAAAACATTGCTCCTTAACGAAGAGAGTGAGGAGACGCGAGCATCTGAGACACTGGCTGTGACAAACACTACCCCTTCTGTAAGCGAGTATTTCCCCTAATCAGCCGTGACGTGACGTGCCATATTCCTTTCCAACTTACTAAGCAACGATACAGTCCCGCCAAAACATTGCCCCTTAACGAAGAGAGTGAGGAGACGCCAGCATCTGAGACACTGGCTGTGACAAACACTACCCCTTCTGTAAGCGAGTATTTCCCCTAATCAGCCGTGACGTGACGTGCCATATTCCTTTCCAACTTACTAAGCAACGATACAGTCCCGCCAAAACATTGCCCCTTAACGAAGAGAGTGAGGAGACGCGAGCATCTGAGACACTGGCTGTGACAAACACTACCCCTTCTGTAAGCGAGTATTTCCCCTAATCAGCCGTGACGTGACGTGCCATATTCCTTTCCAACTTACTAAGCAACGATATAGTCCCGCCAAAACATTGCCCCTTAACGAAGAGAGTGAGGAGACGCGAGCATCTGAGACACTGGCTGTGACAAACACTACCCCTTCTGTAAGCGAGTATTTCCCCTAATCAGCCGTGACGTGACGTGCCATATTCCTTTCCAACTTACTAAGCAACGATACAGTCCCGCCAAAACATTGCCCCTTAACGAAGAGAGTGAGGAGACGCGAGCATCTGAGACACTGGCTGTGACAAACACTACCCCTTCTATAAGCGAGTATTTCCCCTAATCAGCCGTGACGTGACGTGCCATATTCCTTTCCAACTTACTAAGCAACGATATAGTCCCGCCAAAACATTGCCCCTTAACGAAGAGAGTGAGGAGACGCGAGCATCTGAGACACTGGCTGTGACAAACACTACCCCTTCTGTAAGCGAGTATTTCCCCTAATCAGCCGTCACGTGACGTGCCATATTCCTTTCCAACTTACTAAGCAACGATACAGTCCCGCCAAAACATTGCCCCTTAACGAAGAGAGTGAGGAGACGCGAGTATCTGAGACACTGGCTGTGACAAACACTACCCCTTCTGTAAGCGAGTATTTCCCCTAATCAGCCGTCACGTGACGTGCCATATTCCTTTCCAACTTACTAAGCAACGATATAGTCCCGCCAAAACATTGCCCCTTAACGAAGAGAGTGAGGAGACGCGAGCATCTGAGACACTGGCTGTGACAAACACTACCCCTTCTGTAAGCGAGTATTTCCCCTAATCAGCCGTGACGTGACGTGCCATATTCCTTTCCAACTTACTAAGCAACGATACAGTCCCGCCAAAACATTGCCCCTTAACGAAGAGAGTGAGGAGACACGAGCATCTGAGACACTGGCTGTGACAAACACTACCCCTTCTGTAAGCGAGTATTTCCCCTAATCAGCCGTGACGTGACGTGCCAAATTCCTTTCCAACTTACTAAGCAACGATATAGTCCCGCCAAAACATTGCCCCTTAACGAAGAGAGTGAGGAGACGCGAGCATCTGAGACACTGGCTGTGACAAACACTACCCCTTCTGTAAGCGAGTATTTCCCCTAATCAGCCGTGACGTGACGTGCCATATTCCTTTCCAACTTACTAAGCAACGATACAGTCCCGCCAAAACATTGCCCCTTAACGAAGAGAGTGAGGAGACGCGAGCATCTGAGACACTGGCTGTGACAAACACTACCCCTTCTGTAAGCGAGTATTTCCCCTAATCAGCCGTCACGTGACGTGCCATATTCCTTTCCAACTTACTAAGCAACGATATAGTCCCGCCAAAACATTGCTCCTTAACGAAGAGAGTGAGGAGACGCGAGCATCTGAGACACTGGCTGTGACAAACACTACCCCTTCTGTAAGCGAGTATTTCCCCTAATCAGCCGTGACGTGACGTGCCATAATCCTTTCCAACTTACTAAGCAACGATACAGTCCCGCCAAAACATTGCCCCTTAACGAAGAGAGTGAGGAGACGCGAGCATCTGAGACACTGGCTGTGACAAACACTACCCCTTCTGTAAGCGAGTATTTCCCCTAATCAGCCGTGACGTGACGTGCCATAATCCTTTCCAACTTACTAAGCAACGATACAGTCCCGCCAAAACATTGCCCCTTAACGAAGAGAGTGAGGAGACGCGAGCATCTGAGACACTGGCTGTGACAAACACTACCCCTTCTGTAAGCGAGTATTTCCCCTAATCAGCCGTGACGTGACGTGCCATATTCCTTTCCAACTCACTAAGCAACGATACAGTCCCGCCAAAACATTGCTCCTTAACGAAGAGAGTGAGGAGACGCGAGCATCTGAGACACTGGCTGTGACAAACACTACCCCTTCTGTAAGCGAGTATTTCCCCTAATCAGCCGTGACGTGACGTGCCATATTCCTTTCCAACTTACTAAGCAACGATATAGTCCCGCCAAAACATTGCCCCTTAAAGAAGAGAGTGAGGAGACGCGAGCATCTGAGACACTGGCTGTGACAAACACTACCCCTTCTGTAAGCGAGTATTTCCCCTAATCAGCCGTGACGTGACGTGCCATATTCCTTTCCAACTTACTAAGCAACGATATAGTCCCGCCAAAACATTGCCCCTTAACGAAGAGAGTGAGGAGACGCGAGCATCTGAGACACTAGCTGTGACAAACACTACCCCTTCTGTAAGCGAGTATTTCCCCTAATCAGCCGTGACGTGACGTGCCATATTCCTTTCCAACTTACTAAGCAACGATATAGTCCCGCCAAAACATTGCCCCTTAACGAAGAGAGTGAGGAGACGCGAGCATCTGAGACACTGGCTGTGACAAACACTACCCCTTCTGTAAGCGAGTATTTCCCCTAATCAGCCGTGACGTGACGTGCCATATTCCTTTCCAACTTACTAAGCAACGATATAGTCCCGCCAAAACATTGCCCCTTAACGAAGAGAGTGAGGAGACGCGAGCATCTGAGACACTGGCTGTGACAAACACTACCCCTTCTGTAAGCGAGTATTTCCCCTAATCAGCCGTGACGTGACGTGCCATATTCCTTTCCAACTTACTAAGCAACGATATAGTCCCGCCAAAACATTGCCCCTTAACGAAGAGAGTGAGGAGACGCGAGCATCTGAGACACTGGCTGTGACAAACACTACCCCTTCTGTAAGCGAGTATTTCCCCTAATCAGCCGTCACGTGACGTGCCATATTCCTTTCCAACTTACTAAGCAACGATACAGTCCCGCCAAAACATTGCCCCTTAACGAAGAGAGTGAGGAGACGCGAGCATCTGAGACACTGGCTGTGACAAACACTACCCCTTCTGTAAGCGAGTATTTCCCCTAACCAGCCGTGACGTGACGTCACCATATTCCTTTCCAACTTACTAAGCAACGATATAGTCCCGCCAAAACATTGCCCCTTAACGAAGAGAGTGAGGAGACGCGAGCATCTGAGACACTGGCTGTGACAAACACTACCCCTTCTGTAAGCGAGTATTTCCCCTAATCAGCCGTGACGTGACGTGCCATATTCCTTTCCAACTTACTAAGCAACGATATAGTCCCGCCAAAACATTGCCCCTTATCGAAGAGAGTGAGGAGACGCGAGCATCTGAGACACTGGCTGTGACAAACACTACCCCTTCTGTAAGCGAGTATTTCCCCTAATCAGCCGTGACGTGACGTGCCATATTCCTTTCCAACTTACTAAGCAACGATACAGTCCCGCCAAAACATTGCTCCTTAACGAAGAGAGTGAGGAGACGCGAGCATCTGAGACACTGGCTGTGACAAACACTACCCCTTCTGTAAGCGAGTATTTCCCCTAATCAGCCGTGACGTGACGTGCCATATTCCTTTCCAACTTACTAAGCAACGATACAGTCCCGCCAAAACATTGCCCCTTAACGAAGAGAGTGAGGAGACGCGAGCATCTGAGACACTGGCTGTGACAAACACTACCCCTTCTATAAGCGAGTATTTCCCCTAATCAGCCGTGACGTGACGTGCCATATTCCTTTCCAACTTACTAAGCAACGATATAGTCCCGCCAAAACATTGCCCCTTAACGAAGAGAGTGAGGAGACGCGAGCATCTGAGACACTGGCTGTGACAAACACTACCCCTTCTGTAAGCGAGTATTTCCCCTAATCAGCCGTCACGTGACGTGCCATATTCCTTTCCAACTTACTAAGCAACGATACAGTCCCGCCAAAACATTGCCCCTTAACGAAGAGAGTGAGGAGACGCGAGTATCTGAGACACTGGCTGTGACAAACACTACCCCTTCTGTAAGCGAGTATTTCCCCTAATCAGCCGTCACGTGACGTGCCATATTCCTTTCCAACTTACTAAGCAACGATATAGTCCCGCCAAAACATTGCCCCTTAACGAAGAGAGTGAGGAGACGCGAGCATCTGAGACACTGGCTGTGACAAACACTACCCCTTCTGTAAGCGAGTATTTCCCCTAATCAGCCGTGACGTGACGTGCCATATTCCTTTCCAACTTACTAAGCAACGATACAGTCCCGCCAAAACATTGCCCCTTAACGAAGAGAGTGAGGAGACACGAGCATCTGAGACACTGGCTGTGACAAACACTACCCCTTCTGTAAGCGAGTATTTCCCCTAATCAGCCGTGACGTGACGTGCCAAATTCCTTTCCAACTTACTAAGCAACGATATAGTCCCGCCAAAACATTGCCCCTTAACGAAGAGAGTGAGGAGACGCGAGCATCTGAGACACTGGCTGTGACAAACACTACCCCTTCTGTAAGCGAGTATTTCCCCTAATCAGCCGTGACGTGACGTGCCATATTCCTTTCCAACTTACTAAGCAACGATACAGTCCCGCCAAAACATTGCCCCTTAACGAAGAGAGTGAGGAGACGCGAGCATCTGAGACACTGGCTGTGACAAACACTACCCCTTCTGTAAGCGAGTATTTCCCCTAATCAGCCGTCACGTGACGTGCCATATTCCTTTCCAACTTACTAAGCAACGATATAGTCCCGCCAAAACATTGCTCCTTAACGAAGAGAGTGAGGAGACGCGAGCATCTGAGACACTGGCTGTGACAAACACTACCCCTTCTGTAAGCGAGTATTTCCCCTAATCAGCCGTGACGTGACGTGCCATAATCCTTTCCAACTTACTAAGCAACGATACAGTCCCGCCAAAACATTGCCCCTTAACGAAGAGAGTGAGGAGACGCGAGCATCTGAGACACTGGCTGTGACAAACACTACCCCTTCTGTAAGCGAGTATTTCCCCTAATCAGCCGTGACGTGACGTGCCATAATCCTTTCCAACTTACTAAGCAACGATACAGTCCCGCCAAAACATTGCCCCTTAACGAAGAGAGTGAGGAGACGCGAGCATCTGAGACACTGGCTGTGACAAACACTACCCCTTCTGTAAGCGAGTATTTCCCCTAATCAGCCGTGACGTGACGTGCCATATTCCTTTCCAACTCACTAAGCAACGATACAGTCCCGCCAAAACATTGCTCCTTAACGAAGAGAGTGAGGAGACGCGAGCATCTGAGACACTGGCTGTGACAAACACTACCCCTTCTGTAAGCGAGTATTTCCCCTAATCAGCCGTGACGTGACGTGCCATATTCCTTTCCAACTTACTAAGCAACGATATAGTCCCGCCAAAACATTGCCCCTTAAAGAAGAGAGTGAGGAGACGCGAGCATCTGAGACACTGGCTGTGACAAACACTACCCCTTCTGTAAGCGAGTATTTCCCCTAATCAGCCGTGACGTGACGTGCCATATTCCTTTCCAACTTACTAAGCAACGATATAGTCCCGCCAAAACATTGCCCCTTAACGAAGAGAGTGAGGAGACGCGAGCATCTGAGACACTAGCTGTGACAAACACTACCCCTTCTGTAAGCGAGTATTTCCCCTAATCAGCCGTGACGTGACGTGCCATATTCCTTTCCAACTTACTAAGCAACGATATAGTCCCGCCAAAACATTGCCCCTTAACGAAGAGAGTGAGGAGACGCGAGCATCTGAGACACTGGCTGTGACAAACACTACCCCTTCTGTAAGCGAGTATTTCCCCTAATCAGCCGTGACGTGACGTGCCATATTCCTTTCCAACTTACTAAGCAACGATATAGTCCCGCCAAAACATTGCCCCTTAACGAAGAGAGTGAGGAGACGCGAGCATCTGAGACACTGGCTGTGACAAACACTACCCCTTCTGTAAGCGAGTATTTCCCCTAATCAGCCGTGACGTGACGTGCCATATTCCTTTCCAACTTACTAAGCAACGATATAGTCCCGCCAAAACATTGCCCCTTAACGAAGAGAGTGAGGAGACGCGAGCATCTGAGACACTGGCTGTGACAAACACTACCCCTTCTGTAAGCGAGTATTTCCCCTAATCAGCCGTCACGTGACGTGCCATATTCCTTTCCAACTTACTAAGCAACGATACAGTCCCGCCAAAACATTGCCCCTTAACGAAGAGAGTGAGGAGACGCGAGCATCTGAGACACTGGCTGTGACAAACACTACCCCTTCTGTAAGCGAGTATTTCCCCTAACCAGCCGTGACGTGACGTCACCATATTCCTTTCCAACTTACTAAGCAACGATATAGTCCCGCCAAAACATTGCCCCTTAACGAAGAGAGTGAGGAGACGCGAGCATCTGAGACACTGGCTGTGACAAACACTACCCCTTCTGTAAGCGAGTATTTCCCCTAATCAGCCGTGACGTGACGTGCCATATTCCTTTCCAACTTACTAAGCAACGATATAGTCCCGCCAAAACATTGCCCCTTATCGAAGAGAGTGAGGAGACGCGAGCATCTGAGACACTGGCTGTGACAAACACTACCCCTTCTGTAAGCGAGTATTTCCCCTAATCAGCCGTGACGTGACGTGCCATATTCCTTTCCAACTTACTAAGCAACGATACAGTCCCGCCAAAACATTGCTCCTTAACGAAGAGAGTGAGGAGACGCGAGCATCTGAGACACTGGCTGTGACAAACACTACCCCTTCTGTAAGCGAGTATTTCCCCTAATCAGCCGTGACGTGACGTGCCATATTCCTTTCCAACTTACTAAGCAACGATACAGTCCCGCCAAAACATTGCTCCTTAACGAAGAGAGTGAGGAGACGCGAGCATCTGAGACACTGGCTGTGACAAACACTACCCCTTCTGTAAGCGAGTATTTCCCCTAATCAGCCGTGACGTGACGTGCCATATTCCTTTCCAACTTACTAAGCAACGATACAGTCCCGCCAAAACATTGCCCCTTAACGAAGAGAGTGAGGAGACGCGAGCATCTGAGACACTGGCTGTGACAAACACTACCCCTTCTGTAAGCGAGTATTTCCCCTAATCAGCCGTGACGTGACGTACCATATTCCTTTCCAACTTACTAAGCAACGATACAGTCCCGCCAAAACATTGCCCCTTAACGAAGAGAGTGAGGAGACGCGAGCATCTGAGACACTGGCTGTGACAAACACTACCCCTTCTGTAAGCGAGTATTTCCCCTAATCAGCCGTGACGTGACGTGCCATATTCCTTTCCAACTTACTAAGCAACGATATAGTCCCGCCAAAACATTGCCCCTTAACGAAGAGAGTGAGGAGACGCGAGCATCTGAGACACTGGCTGTGACAAACACTACCCCTTCTGTAAGCGAGTATTTCCCCTAATCAGCCGTGACGTGACGTGCCATATTCCTTTCCAACTTACTAAGCAACGATACAGTCCCGCCAAAACATTGCCCCTTAACGAAGAGAGTGAGGAGACGCGAGCATCTGAGACACTGGCTGTGACAAACACTACCCCTTCTGTAAGCGAGTATTTCCCCTGACGTGACGTGCCATATTCCTTTCCAACTTACTAAGCAACGATACAGTCCCGCCAAAACATTGCCCCTTAACGAAGAGAGTGAGGAGACGCGAGCATCTGAGACACTGGCTGTGGCAAACACTACCCCTTCTGTAAACGAGTATTTCCCCTAATCAGCCGTGACGTGACGTGCCATATTCCTTTCCAACTTACTAAGCAACGATACAGTCCCGCCAAAACATTGCCCCTTAACGAAGAGAGTGAGGAGACGCGAGCATCTGAGACACTGGCTGTGACAAACACTACCCCTTCTGTAAGCGAGTATTTCCCCTAATCAGCCGTGACGTGACGTGCCATATTCCTTTCCAACTTACTAAGCAACGATACAGTCCCGCCAAAACATTGCCCCTTAACGAAGAGAGTGAGGAGACGCGAGCATCTGAGACACTGGCTGTGACAAACACTACCCCTTCTGTAAGCGAGTATTTCCCCTAATCAGCCGTCACGTGACGTGCCATATTCCTTTCCAACTTACTAAGCAACGATATAGTCCCGCCAAAACATTGCCCCTTAACGAAGAGAGTGAGGAGACGCGAGCATCTGAGACACTGGCTGTGACAAACACTACCCCTTCTGTAAGCGAGTATTTCCCCTAATCAGCCGTGACGTGACGTGCCATATTCCTTTCCAACTTACTAAGCAACGATACAGTCCCGCCAAAACATTGCCCCTTAACGAAGAGAGTGAGGAGACGCGAGCATCTGAGACACTGGCTGTGACAAACACTACCCCTTCTGTAAGCGAGTATTTCCCCTGACGTGACGTGCCATATTCCTTTCCAACTTACTAAGCAACGATACAGTCCCGCCAAAACATTGCCCCTTAACGAAGAGAGTGAGGAGACGCGAGCATCTGAGACACTGGCTGTGACAAACACTACCCCTTCTGTAAGCGAGTATTTCCCCTAATCAGCCGTGACGTGACGTGCCATATTTCTTTCCAACTTACTAAGCAACGATACAGTCCCGCCAAAACATTGCCCCTTAACGAAGAGAGTGAGGAGACGCGAGCATCTGAGACACTGGCTGTGACAAACACTACCCCTTCTGTAAGCGAGTATTTCCCCTAATCAGCCGTGACGTGAGGTGCCATATTCCTTTCCAACTTACTAAGCAACGATATAGTCCCGCCAAAACATTGCCCCTTAACGAAGAGAGTGAGGAGACGCGAGCATCTGAGACACTGGCTGTGACAAACACTACCCCTTCTGTAAGCGAGTATTTCCCCTAATCAGCCGTGACGTGACGTGCCATATTCCTTTCCAACTTACTAAGCAACGATACAGTCCCGCCAAAACATTGCCCCTTAACGAAGAGAGTGAGGAGACGCGAGCATCTGAGACACTGGCTGTGACAAACACTACCCCTTCTGTAAGCGAGTATTTTCCCTAATCAGCCGTGACGTGACGTGCCATATTCCTTTCCAACTTACTAAGCAACGATACAGTCCCGCCAAAACATTGCCCCTTAACGAAGAGAGTGAGGAGACGCGAGCATCTGAGACACTGGCTGTGACAAACACTACCCCTTCTGTAAGCGAGTATTTCCCCTAATCAGCCGTCACGTGACGTGCCATATTCCTTTCCAACTTACTAAGCAACGATATAGTCCCGCCAAAACATTGCTCCTTAACGAAGAGAGTGAGGAGACGCGAGCATCTGAGACACTGGCTGTGACAAACACTACCCCTTCTGTAAGCGAGTATTTCCCCTAATCAGCCGTGACGTGACGTGCCATAATCCTTTCCAACTTACTAAGCAACGATACAGTCCCGCCAAAACATTGCCCCTTAACGAAGAGAGTGAGGAGACGCGAGCATCTGAGACACTGGCTGTGACAAACACTACCCCTTCTGTAAGCGAGTATTTCCCCTAATCAGCCGTGACGTGACGTGCCATAATCCTTTCCAACTTACTAAGCAACGATACAGTCCCGCCAAAACATTGCCCCTTAACGAAGAGAGTGAGGAGACGCGAGCATCTGAGACACTGGCTGTGACAAACACTACCCCTTCTGTAAGCGAGTATTTCCCCTAATCAGCCGTGACGTGACGTGCCATATTCCTTTCCAACTTACTAAGCAACGATATAGTCCCGCCAAAACATTGCCCCTTAACGAAGAGAGTGAGGAGACGCGAGCATCTGAGACACTGGCTGTGACAAACACTACCCCTTCTGTAAGCCAGTATTTCCCCTAATCAGCCGTGACGTGACGTGCCATATTCCTTTCCAACTTACTAAGCAACGATATAGTCCCGCCAAAACATTGCTCCTTAACGAAGAGAGTGAGGAGACGCGAGCATCTGAGACACTGGCTGTGGCAAACACTACCCCTTCTGTAAGCGAGTATTTCCCCTAATCAGCCGTGACGTGACGTGCCATATTCCTTTCCAACTCACTAAGCAACGATATAGTCCCGCCAAAACATTGCCCCTTAATGAAGAGAGTGAGGAGACGCGAGCATCTGAGACACTGGCTGTGACAAACACTACCCCTTCTGTAAGCGAGTATTTCCCCTAATCAGCCGTGACGTGACGTGCCATATTCCTTTCCAACTTACTAAGCAACGATACAGTCCCGCCAAAACATTGCTCCTTAACGAAGAGAGTGAGGAGACGCGAGCATCTGAGACACTGGCTGTGACAAACACTACCCCTTCTGTAAGCGAGTATTTCCCCTAATCAGCCGTGACGTGACGTGCCATATTCCTTTCCAACTCACTAAGCAACGATACAGTCCCGCCAAAACATTGCTCCTTAACGAAGAGAGTGAGGAGACGCGAGCATCTGAGACACTGGCTGTGACAAACACTACCCCTTCTGTAAGCGAGTATTTCCCCTAATCAGCCGTGACGTGACGCGCCATATTCCTTTCCAACTCACTAAGCAACGATACAGTCCCGCCAAAACATTGCCCCTTAACGAAGAGAGTGAGGAGACGCGAGCATCTGAGACACTGGCTGTGACAAACACTACCCCTTCTGTAAGCGAGTATTTCCCCTAATCAGCCGTGACGTGACGTGCCATATTCCTTTCCAACTCACTAAGCAACGATACAGTCCCGCCAAAACATTGCTCCTTAACGAAGAGAGTGAGGAGACGCGAGCATCTGAGACACTGGCTGTGACAAACACTACCCCTTCTGTAAGCGAGTATTTCCCCTAATCAGCCGTGACGTGACGTGCCATATTCCTTTCCAACTCACTAAGCAACGATACAGTCCCGCCAAAACATTGCTCCTTAACGAAGAGAGTGAGGAGACGCGAGCATCTGAGACACTGGCTGTGACAAACACTACCCCTTCTGTAAGCGAGTATTTCCCCTAATCAGCCGTGACGTGACGTGCCATATTCCTTTCCAACTCACTAAGCAACGATACAGTCCCGCCAAAACATTGCTCCTTAACGAAGAGAGTGAGGAGACGCGAGCATCTGAGACACTGGCTGTGACAAACACTACCCCTTCTGTAAGCGAGTATTTCCCCTAATCAGCCGTGACGTGACGTGCCATATTCCTTTCCAACTCACTAAGCAACGATACAGTCCCGCCAAAACATTGCTCCTTAACGAAGAGAGTGAGGAGACGCGAGCATCTGAGACACTGGCTGTGACAAACACTACCCCTTCTATAAGCGAGTATTTCCCCTAATCAGCCGTGACGTGACGTGCCATATTCCTTTCCAACTCACTAAGCAACGATATAGTCCCGCCAAAACATTGCCCCTTAATGAAGAGAGTGAGGAGACGCGAGCATCTGAGACACTGTCTGTGGCAAACACTACCCCTTCTGTAAGCGAGTATTTCCCCTAATCAGCCGTGACGTGACGTGCCATATTCCTTTCCAACTCACTAAGCAACGATATAGTCCCGCCAAAACATTGCCCCTTAATGAAGAGAGTGAGGAGACGCGAGCATCTGAGACACTGGCTGTGACAAACACTACCCCTTCTGTAAGCGAGTATTTCCCCTAATCAGCCGTGACGTGACGTGCCATATTCCTTTCCAACTTACTAAGCAACGATACAGTCCCGCCAAAACATTGCTCCTTAACGAAGAGAGTGAGGAGACGCGAGCATCTGAGACACTGGCTGTGACAAACACTACCCCTTCTGTAAGCGAGTATTTCCCCTAATCAGCCGTGACGTGACGTGCCATATTCCTTTCCAACTCACTAAGCAACGATACAGTCCCGCCAAAACATTGCTCCTTAACGAAGAGAGTGAGGAGACGCGAGCATCTGAGACACTGGCTGTGACAAACACTACCCCTTCTGTAAGCGAGTATTTCCCCTAATCAGCCGTGACGTGACGTGCCATATTCCTTTCCAACTCACTAAGCAACGATACAGTCCCGCCAAAACATTGCCCCTTAACGAAGGAGACGCGAGCATCTGAGACACTGGCTGTGACAAACACTACCCCTTCTGTAAGCGAGTATTTCCCCTAATCAGCCGTGACGTGACGTGCCATATTCCTTTCCAACTTACTAAGCAACGATACAGTCCCGCCAAAACATTGCTCCTTAACGAAGAGAGTGAGGAGACGCGAGCATCTGAGACACTAGCTGTGACAAACACTACCCCTTCTGTAAGCGAGTATTTCCCCTAATCAGCCGTGACGTGACGTGCCATATTCCTTTCCAACTTACTAAGCAACGATACAGTCCCGCCAAAACATTGCTCCTTAACGAAGAGAGTGAGGAGACGCGAGCATCTGAGACACTAGCTGTGACAAACACTACCCCTTCTGTAAGCGAGTATTTCCCCTAATCAGCCGTGACGTGACGTGCCATATTCCTTTCCAACTTACTAAGCAACGATACAGTCCCGCCAAAACATTGCTCCTTAACGAAGAGAGTGAGGAGACGCGAGCATCTGAGACACTGGCTGTGACAAACACTACCCCTTCTGTAAGCGAGTATTTCCCCTAATCAGCCGTGACGTGACGTGCCATATTCCTTTCCAACTTACTAAGCAACGATATAGTCCCGCCAAAACATTGCCCCTTAACGAAGAGAGTGAGGAGACGCGAGCATCTGAGACACTGGCTGTGACAAACACTACCCCTTCTGTAAGCGAGTAGTTCCCCTAATCAGCCGTGACGTGACGTGCCATATTCCTTTCCAACTTACTAAGCAACGATATAGTCCCGCCAAAACATTGCTCCTTAACGAAGAGAGTGAGGAGACGCGAGCATCTGAGACACTGGCGGTGACAAACACTACCCCTTCTGTAAGCGAGTATTTCCCCTAATCAGCCGTGACGTGACGTGCCATATTCCTTTCCAACTTACTAAGCAACCATATAGTCCCGCCAAAACATTGCTCCTTAACGAAGAGAGTGAGGAGACGCGAGCATCTGAGACACTGGCTGTGACAAACACTACCCCTTCTGTAAGCGAGTATTTCCCCTAATCAGCCGTGACGTGACGTGCCAAATTCCTTTCCAACTTACTAAGCAACGATATAGTCCCGCCAAAACATTGCCCCTTAACGAAGAGAGTGAGGAGACGCGAGCATCTGAGACACTGGCTGTGACAAACACTACCCCTTCTGTAAGCGAGTATTTCCCCTAATCAGCCGTGACGTGACGTGCCATATTCCTTTCCAACTTACTAAGCAACGATATAGTCCGATAGGACATAAGGGGAGTATAGACAGAATAATGTTTGGCCCACAATCAAACATTGAACAGTGTAAAATTAATTCACATTTACAATAGCAAACCCAAACATCATTGCATCGGTTACCACAAACCTTTTTATGCCTACAGTATATTAATAACAAGTGAAATGAAAAGATTACTTTGTGAAAAAAGTATATTAGTCATTAGATCCTAATGATTATTAAACCGTTTACATTTTATTTTATGTTTTATGATACTTGGTACTTAATATGACACTTGGTGGTTGCATTGTTGATAAACGAGGAGCCAAACAAAGCATAGGTTCCATAGACGATTATTTTCCAATACTTCAGAGACAATGCCAATTAGATCGAACCGTTGCCAGAATCAATCTTACCAGAAACATTTTCCCAGTTCCTACTGGCGCATGCGAGAAGTTCCCACCGACTCATTTGCAAGTATGATATAGTTATTACTGAAAGAAAGCTAAAAATGCGCGTTTGGAGAAATATAATTTCGGCCACAATAATTTGTAGTCAAATTTATTTTTAAAGCAATTATTTCAACCCACGTCGCTTGGCATCACCAATAAAGCACCGAGCGTTCGCCTTTAGGTTGTGTTCAACATGGCATACTCCCGTAAGATAAGGGCGTGGCTCGACCTAACCTTACCCATACTGCCATATTTACCCGCGAAACACTGCTTGTGTAATTAATTTAACGCATATCCACTTGAGGAAGCTAAACAAATTGATTAGCTAGTTAATTGTGTTCTTTAATAAGTGCAGTAATTGTTGTGGCTGTGGATGTTACTCCCTTAAGCTAAAAGCGTGGCTCGACCTAACCTTACCCCAGCTGCCATATTTACCCATAAAATACTGCTCGTGTAATTAATTTAACGCTAATCCACTTGAGGAAGCTAAACATAACGATTTCCTAGTTTATTGTGTTCTTTAATACGTGCAGTAATTGTTGTGGCTGTGGATGTTCCTCCCGTAAGCTAAAGGGTGTGGCTCGACCTAACCTTACCCCAGCTGCCATATTTACCCATAAAATACTGCTCGTGTAATTAATTTAACGCTAATCCACTTGAGGAAGCTAAACATAACGATTTCCTAGTTTATTGTGTTCTTTAATACGTGCAGTAATTGTTGTGGCTGTGGATGTTCCTCCCGTAAGCTAAAGGGTGTGGCTCGACCTAACCTTACCTAAGCTGCCATATTTACCCATAAAATACTGCTCGTGTAATTAATTTAACGCTAATCCACTTGAGGAAGCTAAACATAACGATTTCCTAGTTTATTGTGTTCTTTAATACGTGCAGTAATTGTTGTGGCTGTGGATGTTCCTCCCGTAAGCTAAAGGGCGTTGCTCGACCTAACCTTAAATAAGCTACCATATTTACCCGCAAGATACTGCTCGTGTAATTAATATAACGCTAATCCACTTGAGGAAGCTAAACATAACGATTTCCTAGTTTATTGTGTTCTTTAATACGTGCAGTAATTGTTGTGGCTGTGGATGTTCCTCCCGTAAGCTAAAGGGTGTGGCTCGACCTAACCTTACCTAAGCTGCCATATTTACCCATAAAATACTGCTCGTGTAATTAATTTAACGCTAATCCACTTGAGGAAGCTAAACATAACGATTTCCTAGTTTATTGTGTTCTTTAATACGTGCAGTAATTGTTGTGGCTGTGGATGTTCCTCCCGTAAGCTAAAGGGCGTTGCTCGACCTAACCTTAAATAAGCTGCCATATTTACCCGCAAGATACTGCTCGTGTAATTAATATAACGCTAATCCACTTGAGGAAGCTAAACATAACGATTTCCTAGTTTATTGTGTTCTTTAATACGTGCAGTAATTGTTGTGGCTGTGGATGTTCCTCCCGTAAGCTAAAGGGTGTGGCTCGACCTAACCTTACCTAAGCTGCCATATTTACCCATAAAATACTGCTCGTGTAATTAATTTAACGCTAATCCACTTGAGGAAGCTAAACATAACGATTTCCTAGTTTATTGTGTTCTTTAATACGTGCAGTAATTGTTGTGGCTGTGGATGTTCCTCCCGTAAGGTAAAGGGTGTGGCTCGACCTAACCTTACCCCAGCTGCCATATTTACCCATAAAATACTGCTCGTGTAATTAATTTAACGCTAATCCACTTGAGGAAGCTAAACATAACGATTTCCTAGTTTATTGTGTTCTTTAATACGTGCAGTAATTGTTGTGGCTGTGGATGTTCCTCCCGTAAGCTAAAGGGTGTGGCTCGACCTAACCTTACCTAAGCTGCCATATTTACCCGCAAGATACTGCTCGTGTAATTAATATAACGCTAATCCACTTGAGGAAGCTAAGCATAACGATTTCCTAATTTATTGTGTTCTTTAATACGTGCAGTAATTGTTGTGGCTGTGGATGTTCCTCCCGTAAGCTAAAGGGTGTGGCTCGACCTAACCTTACCTAAGCTGCCATATTTACCCGCAAGATACTGCTCGTGTAATTAATTTAACGCTAATCCACTTGAGGAAGCTAAACATAACGATTTCCTAGTTTATTGTGTTCTTTAATACGTGCAGTAATTGTTGTGGCTGTGGATGTTCCTCCCGTAAGCTAAAGGTTGTGGCTCGACCTAACCTTACCTAAGCTGCCATATTTACCCGCAAGATACTGCTCGTGTAATTAATATAACGCTAATCCACTTGAGGAAGCTAAACATAACGATTGCCTAGTTTATTGTGTTCTTAAATACGTGCAGTAATTGTTGTGGCTGTGGATGTTCCTCCCGTAAGCTAAAGGTTGTGGCTCGACCTAACCTTACCTAAGCTGCCATATTTACCCGCAAGATACTGCTCGTGTAATTAATATAACGCTAATCCACTTGAGGAAGCTAAACATAACGATTTCCTAGTTTATTGTGTTCTTTAATACGTGCAGTAATTGTTGTGGCTGTGGATGTTCCTCCCGTAAGCTAAAGGGTGTGGCTCGACCTAACCTTACCTAAGCTGCCATATTTACCCGCAAGATACTGCTCGTGTAATTAATATAACGCTAATCCACTTGAGGAAGCTAAACATAACGATTTCCTAGTTTATTGTGTTCTTTAATACGTGCAGTAATTGTTGTGGCTGTGGATGTTCCTCCCGTAAGCTAAAGGGTGTGGCTCGACCTAACCTTACCTAAGCTGCCATATTTACCCGCAAGATACTGCTCGTGTAATTAATATAACGCTAATCCACTTGAGGAAGCTAAACATAACGATTTCCTAGTTTATTGTGTTCTTTAATACGTGCAGTAATTGTTGTGGCTGTGGATGTTCCTCCCGTAAGCTAAAGGGCGTTGCTCGACCTAACCTTACCTAAGCTGCCATATTTACCCGCAAGATACTGCTCGTGTAATTAATTTAACGCTAATCCACTTGAGGAAGCTAAACATAACGATTTCCTAGTTTATTGTGTTCTTTAATACGTGCAGTAATTGTTGTGGCTGTGGATGTTCCTCCCGTAAGCTAAAGGGTGTGGCTCGACCTAACCTTACCTAAGCTGCCAAATTTACCCGCAAGATACTGCTCGTGTAATTAATTTAACGCTAATCCACTTGAGGAAGCTAAACATAACGATTTCCTAGTTTATTGTGTTCTTTAATAAGTGCAGTAATTGTTGTGGCTGTGGATGTTCCTCCCGTAAGCTAAAGGGCGTTGCTCGACCTAATCTTACCTAAGCTGCCATATTTACCCGCAAGATACTGCTCGTGTAATTAATATAACGCTAATCCACTTGAGGAAGCTAAACATAACGATTTCCTAGTTTATTGTGTTCTTTAATACGTGCAGTAATTGTTGTGGCTGTGGATGTTCCTCCCGTAAGCTAAAGGGCGTTGCTCGACCTAATCTTACCTAAGCTGCCATATTTACCCGCAAGATACTGCTCGTGTAATTAATATAACGCTAATCCACTTGAGGAAGCTAAACATAACGATTTCCTAGTTTATTGTGTTCTTTAATACGTGCAGTAATTGTTGTGGCTGTGGATGTTCCTCCCGTAAGCTAAAGGGCGTTGCTCGACCTAACCTTACCTAAGCTGCCATATTTACCCGCAAGATACTGCTCGTGTAATTAATTTAACGCTAATCCACTTGAGGAAGCTAAACATAACGATTTCCTAGTTTATTGTGTTCTTTAATACGTGCAGTAATTGTTGTGGCTGTGGATGTTCCTCCCGTAAGCTAAAGGGTGTGGCTCGACCTAACCTTACCTAAGCTGCCATATTTACCCGCAAGATACTGCTCGTGTAATTATTATAACGCTAATCCACTTGAGGAAGCTAAACATAACGATTTCCTAGTTTATTGTGTTCTTTAATAAGTGCAGTAATTGTTGTGGCTGTGGATGTTCCTCCCGTAAGCTAAAGGGTGTGGCTCGACCTAACCTTACCTAAGCTGCCATATTTACCCGCAAGATACTGCTCGTGTAATTAATATAACGCTAATCCACTTGAGGAAGCTAAACATAACGATTTCCTAGTTTATTGTGTTCTTTAATACGTGCAGTAATTGTTGTGGCTGTGGATGTTCCTCCCGTAAGCTAAAGGGTGTGGCTCGACCTAACTTTACCTAAGCTGCCATATTTACCCGCAAGATACTGCTCGTGTAATTAATTTAACGCTAATCCACTTGAGGAAGCTAAACATAACGATTTCCTAGTTTATTGTGTTCTTTAATAAGTGCAGTAATTGTTGTGGCTGTGGATGTTCCTCCCGTAAGCTAAAGGGCGTTGCTCGACCTAATCTTACCTACGCTGCCATATTTACCCGCAAGATACTGCTCGTGTAATTAATATAACGCTAATCCACTTGAGGAAGCTAAACATAACGATTTCCTAGTTTATTGTGTTCTTTAATACGTGCAGTAATTGTTGTGGCTGTGGATGTTCCTCCCGTAAGCTAAAGGGTGTGGCTCGACCTAACCTTACCTAAGCTGCCATATTTACCCGCAAGATACTGCTCGTGTAATTAATATAACGCTAATCCACTTGAGGAAGCTAAACATAACGATTTCCTAGTTTATTGTGTTCTTTAATACGTGCAGTAATTGTTGTGGCTGTGGATGTTCCTCCCGTAAGCTAAAGGGTGTGGCTCGACCTAACCTTACCTAAGCTGCCATATTTACCCGCAAGATACTGCTCGTGTAATTAATATAACGCTAATCCACTTGAGGAAGCTAAACATAACGATTTCCTAGTTTATTGTGTTCTTTAATACGTGCAGTAATTGTTGTGGCTGTGGATGTTCCTCCCGTAAGCTAAAGGTTGTGGCTCGACCTAACCTTACCTAAGCTGCCATATTTACCCGCAAGATACTGCTCGTGTATTTAATTTAACGCTAATTCACTTGAGGAAGCTAAACATAACGATTTCCTAGTTTATTGTGTTCTTTAATACGTGCAGTAATTGTTGTGGCTGTGGATGTTCCTCCCGTAAGCTAAAGGTTGTGGCTCGACCTAACCTTACCTAAGCTGCCATATTTACCCGCAAGATACTGCTCGTGTAATTAATATAACGCTAATCCACTTGAGGAAGCTAAACATAACGATTTCCTAGTTTATTGTGTTCTTTAATACGTGCAGTAATTGTTGTGGCTGTGGATGTTCCTCCCGTAAGCTAAAGGGTGTAGCTCGACCTAACCTTACCTAAGCTGCCATATTTACCCGCAAGATACTGCTCGTGTAATTAATTTAACGCCAATCCACTTGAGGAAGCTAAACATAACGATTTCCTAGTTTATTGTGTTCTTTAATACGTGCAGTAATTGTTGTGGCTGTGGATGTTCCTCCCGTAAGCTAAAGGGCGTTGCTCGACCTAACCTTACCTAAGCTGCCATATTTACCCGCAAGATACTGCTCGTGTAATTAATATAACGCTAATCCACTTGAGAAAGCTAAACATAACGATTTCCTAGTTTATTGTGTTCTTTAATACGTGCAGTAATTGTTGTGGCTGTGGATGTTCCTCCCGTAAGCTAAAGGGCGTTGCTCGACCTAACCTTACCTAAGCTGCCATATTTACCCGCAAGATACTGCTCGTGTAATTAATATAACGCTAATCCACTTGAGAAAGCTAAACATAACGATTTCCTAGTTTATTGTGTTCTTTAATACGTGCAGTAATTGTTGTGGCTGTGGATGTTCCTCCCGTAAGCTAAAGGGTGTGGCTCGACCTAACCTTACCTAAGCTGCCATATTTACCCGCAAGATACTGCTCGTGTAATTAATTTAACGCTAATCCACTTGAGGAAGCTAAACATAACGATTGCCTAGTTTATTGTGTTCTTTAATACGTGCAGTAATTGTTGTGGCTGTGAATGTTCCTCCCGTAAGCTAAAGGGCGTTGCTCGACCTAACCTTACCTAAGCTGCCATATTTACCCGCAAGATACTGCTCGTGTAATTAATATAACGCTAATCCACTTGAGGAAGCTAAGCATAACGATTTCCTAGTTTATTGTGTTCTTTAATACGTGCAGTAATTGTTGTGGCTGTGGATGTTCCTCCCGTAAGCTAAAGGGTGTGGCTCGACCTAACCTTAAATAAGCTGCCATATTTACCCGCAAGATACTGCTCGTGTAATTAATTTAACGCTAATCCACTTGAGGAAGCTAAACATAACGATTTCCTAGTTTATTGTGTTCTTTAATACGTGCAGTAATTGTTGTGGCTGTGGATGTTCCTCCCGTAAGCTAAAGGGTGTGGCTCGACCTAACCTTAAATAAGCTGCCATATTTACCCGCAAGATACTGCTCGTGTAATTAATTTAACGCTAATCCACTTGAGGAAGCTAAACATAACGATTTCCTAGTTTATTGTGTTCTTTAATACGTGCAGTAATTGTTGTGGCTGTGGATGTTCCTCCCGTAAGCTAAAGGGTGTGGCTCGACCTAACCTTACCTAAGCTGCCATATTTACCCGCAAGATACTGCTCGTGTAATTAATTTAACGCTAATCCACTTGAGGAAGCTAAACATAACGATTTCCTAGTTTATTGTGTTCTTTAATACGTGCAGTAATTGTTGTGGCTGTGGATGTTCCTCCCGTAAGCTAAAGGGTGTGGCTCGACCTAACCTTACCTAAGCTGCCATATTTACCCGCAAGATACTGCTCGTGTAATTAATTTAACGCTAATCCACTTGAGGAAGCTAAACATAACGATTTCCTAGTTTATTGTGTTCTTTAATACGTGCAGTAATTGTTGTGGCTGTGGATGTTCCTCCCGTAAGCTAAAGGGTGTGGCTCGACCTAACCTTACCTAAGCTGCCATATTTACCCGCAAGATACTGCTCGTGTAATTAATATAACGCTAATCCACTTGAGGAAGCTAAACATAACGATTTCCTAGTTTATTGTGTTCTTTAATACGTGCAGTAATTGTTGTGGCTGTGGATGTTCCTCCCGTAAGCTAAAGGGCGTTGCTCGACCTAACCTTACCTAAGCTGCCATATTTACCCGCAAGATACTGCTCGTGTAATTAATATAACGCTAATCCACTTGAGGAAGCTAAACATAACGATTTCCTAGTTTATTGAGTTCTTTAATACGTGCAGTAATTGTTGTGGCTGTGGATGTTCCTCCCGTAAGCTAAAGGGTGTGGCTCGACCTAACCTTACCTAAGCTGCCATATTTACCCGCAAGATACTGCTCGTGTAATTAATATAACGCTAATCCACTTGAGAAAGCTAAACATAACGATTTCCTAGTTTATTGTGTTCTTTAATACGTGCAGTAATTGTTGTGGCTGTGGATGTTCCTCCCGTAAGCTAAAGGGCGTTGCTCGACCTAACCTTACCTAAGCTGCCATATTTACCCGCAAGGCGACCTAACCTTACCTAAGCTGCCATATTTACCCGCAAGATACTGCTCGTGTAATTAATTTAACGCTAATCCACTTGAGGAAGCTAAACATAACGATTTCCTAGTTTATTGTGTTCTTTAATACGTGCAGTAATTGTTGTGGCTGTGGATGTTCCTCCCGTAAGCTAAAGGGCGTTGCTCGACCTAACCTTACCTAAGCTGCCATATTTACCCGCAAGATACTGCTCGTGTAATTAATATAACGCTAATCCACTTGAGGAAGCTAAACATAACGATTTCCTAGTTTATTGTGTTCTTTAATACGTGCAGTAATTGTTGTGGCTGTGGATGTTCCTCCCGTAAGCTAAAGGGTGTGGCTCGACCTAACCTTAAATAAGCTGCCATATTTACCCGCAAGATACTGCTCGTGTAATTAATTTAACGCTAATCCACTTGAGGAAGCTAAACATAACGATTTCCTAGTTTATTGTGTTCTTTAATACGTGCAGTAATTGTTGTGGCTGTGGATGTTCCTCCCGTAAGCTAAAGGGCGTTGCTCGACCTAACCTTACCTAAGCTGCCATATTTACCCGCAAGATACTGCTCGTGTAATTAATTTAACGCTAATCCACTTGAGGAAGCTAAACATAACGATTTCCTAGTTTATTGTGTTCTTTAATACGTGCAGTAATTGTTGTGGCTGTGGATGTTCCTCCCGTAAGCTAAAGGGCGTTGCTCGACCTAACCTTACCTAAGCTGCCATATTTACCCGCAAGATACTGCTCGTGTAATTAATTTAACGCTAATCCACTTGAGGAAGCTAAACATAACGATTTCCTAGCTTATTGTGTTCTTTAATACGTGCAGTAATTGTTGTGGCTGTGGATGTTCCTCCCGTAAGCTAAAGGGTGTGGCTCGACCTAACCTTAAATAAGCTGCCATATTTACCCGCAAGATACTGCTCGTGTAATTAATATAACGCTAATCCACTTGAGGAAGCTAAACATAACGATTTCCTAGTTTATTGTGTTCTTTAATACGTGCAGTAATTGTTGTGGCTGTGGATGTTCCTCCCGTAAGCTAAAGGGCGTTGCTCGACCTAACCTTACCTAAGCTGCCATATTTACCCGCAAGATACTGCTCGTGTAATTAATTTAACGCTAATCCACTTGAGGAAGCTAAACATAACGATTTCCTAGTTTATTGTGTTCTTTAATACGTGCAGTAATTGTTGTGGCTGTGGATGTTCCTCCCGTAAGCTAAAGGGCGTTGCTCGACCTAACCTTACCTAAGCTGCCATATTTACCCGCAAGATACTGCTCGTGTAATTAATATAACGCTAATCCACTTGAGGAAGCTAAACATAACGATTTCCTAGTTTATTGTGTTCTTTAATACGTGCAGTAATTGTTGTGGCTGTGGATGTTCCTCCCGTACGCTAAAGGGTGTGGCTCGACCTAACCTTAAATAAGCTGCCATATTTACCCGCAAGATACTGCTCGTGTAATTAATTTAACGCTAATCCACTTGAGGAAGCTAAACATAACGATTTCCTAGTTTATTGTGTTCTTTAATACGTGCAGTAATTGTTGTGGCTGTGGATGTTCCTCCCGTAAGCTAAAGGGTGTGGCTCGACCTAACCTTAAATAAGCTGCCATATTTACCCGCAAGATACTGCTCGTGTAATTAATTTAACGCTAATCCACTTGAGGAAGCTAAACATAACGATTTCCTAGTTTATTGTGTTCTTTAATACGTGCAGTAATTGTTGTGGCTGTGGATGTTCCTCCCGTAAGCTAAAGGGCGTTGCTCGACCTAACCTTACCTAAGCTGCCATATTTACCCGCAAGATACTGCTCGTGTAATTAATTTAACGCTAATCCACTTGAGGAAGCTAAACATAACGATTTCCTAGTTTATTGTGTTCTTTAATACGTGCAGTAATTGTTGTGGCTGTGGATGTTCCTCCCGTAAGCTAAAGGGCGTTGCTCGACCTAACCTTACCTAAGCTGCCATATTTACCCGCAAGATACTGCTCGTGTAATTAATTTAACGCTAATCCACTTGAGGAAGCTAAACATAACGATTTCCTAGCTTATTGTGTTCTTTAATACGTGCAGTAATTGTTGTGGCTGTGGATGTTCCTCCCGTAAGCTAAAGGGTGTGGCTCGACCTAACCTTAAATAAGCTGCCATATTTACCCGCAAGATACTGCTCGTGTAATTAATATAACGCTAATCCACTTGAGGAAGCTAAACATAACAGTAGAGAAGGCTATCGTTGAGGTGGGGCGCTTGGGAGGGAACCAATAGGAAAGCCGGATTTGCTACCCCCACCCCTTTCCAAGATGGCGGCGCCCATAAGCGCGGGAACAACATTTACACCGAGCCAATAGGAAAGCCGGATTTGCTACCCCAACCCCTTTCCAAGATGGCGGCGCCCATAAGCGCGGGAACAACATTTACACCAAGCCAATAGGAAAGCCGGATTTGCTACCCCAACCCCTTTCCAAGATGGCGGCGCCCATAAGCGCGGGAACAACATTTACACCAAGCCAATAGGAAAGCCGGATTTGCTACCCCAACCCCTTTCCAAGATGGCAGCGCCCATAAGCGCGGGAAGTTCAAATACTCAACTGTCTGTGTGGGAATCGGTAGGCTAACGCCTGACGGACACCCAACACACGGACGCGTTGCTGCGGGCGCACCAGCAGAAGGGAGATGTGTGAAGAGTATGAATATCAGTACACCAAACTCTATGTCTGTTCCCGAATAACAAGGTTGATTATCTGTAATGCGTAATATTATGTGTAGCAAATATACAAGGTTATCTATACACCGGCACTCCTAACTGTTATGTGTAAAGGTGAAATAATAATATCTCCAATATCTCGTAGCATAAGGTTAGTCTCCGACCTCCTGCATGCTCTGTCGTGGGTATTTCCTACCCTAATAAAGGAAAAAACAACGAAAAAGCCTGTACCTGCTCAGACCTACACATCCCTACGGAAAAAGGATGCAAATACACCCCACAGAGGCGCTGACCTCGGATACATAAAGACAGACCTCCTTGTATCATTTCAACTACCTAAACCGATGACCTCAAAACCGTCATGATCAATGTTATCTCGTACGGGGTAGTCGTCAAAAAAAAAGAAAGTGCAGCCCCGCCACTTTCCCTACCCTTAAGATATCGATATTGCACTGATATCTTGAACATTCCCGACAGACTCCGCCAGAATCCATGCTAAAATACATACAGCATTGATTCGAGCCACCGCCCGTCCGGAGGCATCGCCTACTGGTTCACAGAAGGCTAGTACATCAGGCTGTAATAAATCGCCCCAACACAGGTGATCAGGTACACTACGATGGTACCAACCTTTATATATTCTCCGCTTATCTACAACCTGGTAATAGGCTATCTAGCTCTGTCTCTGACTTCCTACAAAACACTGATGACCCATCAATCTCGTGGAGGATCTTAATATCAAACAGCTGATATAGAGCTTTACTGTCTCCAAACCGCACGGCAATGTTCTTCATAGGTACCTTACCAACAAGCCAGGCGTCAAAAAACTGGAACCAGCTGACCAGATAATACCCATCCAATCGCAGGTACAGGCATGATATCCTAGACACTACCGTGTTTAAAACATCATCCTCAGACAGTCGCTCATCAATATAGACTATCTAAGCCTGGGCTATGGCCCGTTATTCTAACACTTGAGGACCCACCTGACGCTCCACCTCCCACAGTTAAAATGCTTACGAAAACCAATTGGGAACGCCTCAATGAGTGCCTTCTACAAACATCACGGTAACCCGACTGACAGCTACGAGGATGTTGACCATGTGGTCGACAAAATACAGACAGTCCTCTAACATGCAGTCAAGAACAGCTCCTACACCACTGATGATAGAAAGACTGACCCCCCACGTCACATCCCCGCCTAGCTGACAAAGAAACAATGTATCCGTGCAACCTCTACCAACGGGAACCTAAACGCCTAGACAAAATTAGTCAAGACACTACTAGTAACTCATGCTGTGGAGGAATGGTTCCTATCCTCAGTAAACATAGAAAATGGTTCTCTGTAGAAACTAAATCGCAAGATACAAAAACGCCACGTAACACACCCCAGACTAGCATGATTTGGCTAGAGGTCTGAATGACCTAGGGCTCAGATATAGGGTGTTACTATACTTTAAGCCTACCAATGTCTGACTTCGACTCCTCACAGGTGTCAGGATCACACCGTCATGTGTTCGACGCTCTGGACCTATATAGTTTAAAAACCTCAGAGAAAGGACGGTCTTAAGACGGTATCGGCAACATTCTGAGTATTTCAGACCCTTAAATACCGTATGCGTTACTTATCGGTGATAAACCCTCATTGTCCCATCTGATTGAAGATAATAATGTTATCGTATCCAATATGAGATAATATGCGTTTACTTAATATCAATCGTACCTCTGGGAGAAATTATTATAACGTGAGCAACCTATGACTATATTTAGGAGTTATAGACACGAGATGAGACTTGTGCCCGTATCAGATAGAAATATTATACTCCGTTATAATTATGACATGGTTTATCAGTGAGAGAGGTAAACCCCAGACAACGTATAACTTGCCGGCAGTACATTTTAGGATCCCTGTTTATATAAATTATTTATTATTTTGTAAAGAAGAAAAAGCTGGACAGCTAGAGTAATTATTATGTCTGAATATTATTACTCTATATTATACGGCGCAATTAACCTTGAATTAACAATCTTGTAATGTAGAATATAATTTTGACCTGCGTTAGAAGGAGAAATTATGTTTTTAAATTAACTATAACAGAGTTTAAATTGTACAATAGTATAGACGTAAAAAAACCACAGCCGTAGAATGATATCTACGTGATAAGGAAGCCTCCGGTCTGAGTGGAATAGTTCATTCTAAATGGGTAAAGGAGGTTTAGAACATGTGCGCTGTGACGTCACCGTGAGTATGATATGCAGTTGTGCAGTTGTATTCGTTCAGGATAACATGTAAGTACTAATATAGTAACAACTCAAACATTACAATCATAAAGAGAAAAGATTTAACGTTAACGACACTCTTTTATAACTAACACTGTATTATTTGTTAAAGAGCTAAAATAATCTCCTAATATTATATTAATTATGTGTATCTTTGAAAAACAACAAGTTTTTACAGCTAATAAATCATACGTACTACAACTCAACCATATGTTAATTGTTATTATTATTTTCAATAGGCGTTTCTTTTAGATACGTCTGAATTAAATGCTCGTAATATTAAATAAAGCTGTACAACCTGTCGGTCACAAACACAAACAAATCTTATAAATACATACATGTGACTATACAGGCGACAACATTAAAAGGTGCATACGTATACAGGAGTCTGTGTATAAAAGTGGGTAAATATATAAGTGATTACATGTACAGGTGACTAACTGTATAGGTAACCTATCAATAAAACTGATAAACCTATATTGATATCATAAACTTGATGAGCTCATATAGGTGACTCATTATAGATATAGATGCCAGCGTATACAGGCAACTACGTATACAAATCACTGCTTTATACAATTATTTACACTTTTGACTAATTCTTAATGTTATGACTAATGTTAAAATAAGTATAGGCGGCCCACCTATATAGGTAACAGTACTCATAAAACCGTTAAACCTATATTGGTGTCATAAATGTACAGCCGACTAATGTAGAAGTAGCCAATGTATGCAGATGATTACGTTTACAGATGGCAACGTGAACAGGTCGTTACATATACAGGGGATTAGGAATACAGGTGACTACGAATAGAAGGGACTACGTATATAAACAACTGAGTTATACAATTAATTACACTTTTACTAATTTGTTCACTTTGACTACGTGTACAATTAGTTACGTATACATATGAGATATCTATTCATGTGACTACCGACACATCCAGGTGCTATCTATACAGGTGACTACGTGTACAAGGGGTCTACGTTCACAGGTAACCACGTATACAGGTGATAAAATATATACGTGACTATGTATACAGGTGTATGAAACTGTCTACATATATAAGTGGTTACGTATAGGTGTGTCTACATCCACAGGTGACTGGTGGTGTAATCGTGTTGCTACGTATACTAGTGAATAGAGGTGATTAAGTATACACCTGACTACGTATACAAGTGACTACCTATACAGGTGACTTAAACCTTTAACTGACTTATATTTACAGGTGTCAAGAGTGTTCAGGCGACTAAAAATACAGGTAATACATGCTCATATTGAGCACTATTAAAATACATCACACCATGTCAACAGCCTTGATTTCGCTAAACTCTCGTAAACCCTCACTAAACGTGTAATCTCTTGTAATCCTGTTCTTCCATTTCATCGAATTACAGTAGTGATGTCAAAGTATCCGGTTTGTTTATTTCTAATCTTTAACCATTCTCATTAGTTTTACTTTAATTCGGTTTTCTAGACGCTAAGAGTAGGTAATTTTATGAGATGCATTTATATAATTTGTTCTAACAATTTTCCCGTTTCTTTATGTAATGATAAACTTAATTCCATTCTCTAATCTTTCGTAGCTAGCCGCTAGTAGCGCTAATGTGTCACAAGATTTTATAAACCTTAAAAGAAATGAATACGTTCAATGTAACTTTATTTATTTTAAAACAGTTTTTGTCTAATCTTTTGCGGGTAGAAAGTGAAACTATCTATTTTATTGTTATTTACAAATCTAGGCTATTATCTCAAATTCTAATATCCTAAACAATATTAATTCATTAAATTAAAATTATAATTAAAATAATTCATTAAATCTATCTCATTCTAATTTTTACTATCTATGTTTCTAACCTAGTTCAGTTTAGTATATACAATATCAAGAGCACAGTGTTACAACATACTACAATGAAATTATTGAAAACAACTCCACAAATACCACAAAATAATCAAAAACAGCTTCTAATACAAGTTAACGAAGATTAAACCCATATGTACATTTTCATGTCGTCTTATCATCAGATATGTATTCCGTGCCTATGTCCAAATACTTTAGTCATATTGTAATTATAAACAATGCGATACATGCGTTAAGTCATTTGTTTGAGATGTGTACAAGGGTATAACAGCCTTAGAAGAAGAAAGTGATTTTCCATACTACCTAATACACGTATTCTCTGCGCACGCGCAAATACTTAGATAATCTTGTAATGTTAGGCAATGCTATACGTGCGTTAAATCATTTGCTTGAGGTGTGTACAAGGGTATAACAGCTTTAGTGAAGAAGGTGATTTTTCCAATGTTTAATAATGCATGTATCCCCTGCGCATGCGCTAATACTTAGATAATCTTGCAATGTTAGGCAATGCTATACATGCGTTCAGCTAACAAATTATACTCTACCACAATAGGTGTGTCAAAACTGTTACCGGCTCATAATCTAAGACAGTGGTTACGTAACCCCCTTTATCAATTTAAGACCTTAAGAGATATCTTCGTAAAGACAGCTACCAATCCGTACTATATCACAATAGTTACGTTAGAACTACCGCTGCTCACCCTACCATAATAGCTACGTACAGACGGTTAATATTGTATAACCTATCACAAGACTTATGTAAAAACAGCTAGGCATAATCTGTCACACAATAACTGCGTAAAGGCAGCTAACAAGGCCTACCCCATTAAAATAGCTACGAAAAGATAACATCCAATACATACCCTATCATATTAGCTATGTAAAGACAATAAATGCGTAAAGGCAGCTAACAATGCCTACCCCATTAAAATAGCTACGAAAAGATAACAACCAATACATAACTTATCATAATGGCTATGTAAAGACAGCTAAAGATGCATAACCTAACTCAGTAATGATTGCTATTAAATAATGAACCATTACACTAGCCTCGTAAAGACAGCTACCAACATCACAATAGCTACGTAAAAACAGTTATCGATCCGTGACCAAGATAATACTTACGTAAGATCTATATCAGTGCTAAGACAATAGCTCTGTAAGGAAAACCTACCACTTCATGAACTACGACAACAGCAAGGTGTGGACGGCTACCAATACATTACTTATCACAGCTACCAACACATAACTCGTCACACTAGCTAAGTAAATAGCGCTACGATTGAATAGCCTATCACACTGGCTAATTGAGGGTCACTAACTAAACCATCACAATATCTCTGTACATGGCAGATGGCGTGATGATCCTCATCTTTAACGCACACCTAACAGTAGGTTAGGTTAGAAGCACTCTGGCTAGCCTAGGTTAGTGGGTTGAAAATAATTTTTTCTAAAAACTACCCCTCTAGACGTGGTTGAACACCCAACAGTAGGTTAGGTTAGAAGCACTCTGGCTAGCTTAGGTTAGTGGGTTGAAAATAATTTTTTCTAAAAACTACCCCTCTAGACGTGGTTGAACCCTCCCCCAAGGCTACGATCAAGGTCACATCGACCGCCTGCATCATCCAAAACCACCCCTAACTTTCAAAGGTTGGTCGTATCTCCATCACGGGCATCACTGACCTGTGGTTGTAGAAGTTAGGGGTGGTTTTGGATGATGCAGGCGGTCGATGTGACCTTGATCGTAGCCTTGGGGGAGGGTTCAACCACGTCTAGAGGGGTAGTTTTTAGAAAAAATTATTTTCAACCCACTAACCTAAGCTAGCCAGAGTGCTTCTAACCTAACCTACTGTTGGGTGTTCAACCACGTCTAGAGGGGTAGTTTTTAGAAAAAATTATTTTCAACCCACTAACCTAGGCTAGCCAGAGTGCTTCTAACCTAACCTACTGTTAGGTGTGCGTTAAAGATGAGGATCATCACGCCATCTGCCATGTACAGAGATATTGTGATGGTTTAGTTAGTGACCCTCAATTAGCCAGTGTGATAGGCTATTCAATCGTAGCGCTATTTACTTAGCTAGTGTGACGAGTTATGTGTTGGTAGCTGTGATAAGTAATGTATTGGTAGCCGTCCACACCTTGCTGTTGTCGTAGTTCATGAAGTGGTAGGTTTTCCTTACAGAGCTATTGTCTTAGCACTGATATAGATCTTACGTAAGTATTATCTTGGTCACGGATCGATAACTGTTTTTACGTAGCTATTGTGATGTTGGTAGCTGTCTTTACGAGGCTAGTGTAATGGTTCATTATTTAATAGCAATCATTACTGAGTTAGGTTATGCATCTTTAGCTGTCTTTACATAGCCATTATGATAAGTTATGTATTGGTTGTTATCTTTTCGTAGCTATTTTAATGGGGTAGGCATTGTTAGCTGCCTTTACGCATTTATTGTCTTTACATAGCTAATATGATAGGGTATGTATTGGATGTTATCTTTTCGTAGCTATTTTAATGGGGTAGGCCTTGTTAGCTGCCTTTACGCAGTTATTGTGTGACAGATTATGCCTAGCTGTTTTTACATAAGTCTTGTGATAGGTTATACAATATTAACCGTCTGTACGTAGCTATTATGGTAGGGTGAGCAGCGGTAGTTCTAACGTAACTATTGTGATATAGTACGGATTGGTAGCTGTCTTTACGAAGATATCTCTTAAGGTCTTAAATTGATAAAGGGGGTTACGTAACCACTGTCTTAGATTATGAGCCGGTAACAGTTTTGACACACCTATTGTGGTAGAGTATAATTTGTTAGCTGAACGCATGTATAGCATTGCCTAACATTGCAAGATTATCTAAGTATTAGCGCATGCGCAGGGGATACATGCATTATTAAACATTGGAAAAATCACCTTCTTCACTAAAGCTGTTATACCCTTGTACACACCTCAAGCAAATGATTTAACGCACGTATAGCATTGCCTAACATTACAAGATTATCTAAGTATTTGCGCGTGCGCAGAGAATACGTGTATTAGGTAGTATGGAAAATCACTTTCTTCTTCTAAGGCTGTTATACCCTTGTACACATCTCAAACAAATGACTTAACGCATGTATCGCATTGTTTATAATTACAATATGACTAAAGTATTTGGACATAGGCACGGAATACATATCTGATGATAAGACGACATGAAAATGTACATATGGGTTTAATCTTCGTTAACTTGTATTAGAAGCTGTTTTTGATTATTTTGTGGTATTTGTGGAGTTGTTTTCAATAATTTCATTGTAGTATGTTGTAACACTGTGCTCTTGATATTGTATATACTAAACTGAACTAGGTTAGAAACATAGATAGTAAAAATTAGAATGAGATAGATTTAATGAATTATTTTAATTATAATTTTAATTTAATGAATTAATATTGTTTAGGATATTAGAATTTGAGATAATAGCCTAGATTTGTAAATAACAATAAAATAGATAGTTTCACTTTCTACCCGCAAAAGATTAGACAAAAACTGTTTTAAAATAAATAAAGTTACATTGAACGTATTCATTTCTTTTAAGGTTTATAAAATCTTGTGACACATTAGCGCTACTAGCGGCTAGCTACGAAAGATTAGAGAATGGAATTAAGTTTATCATTACATAAAGAAACGGGAAAATTGTTAGAACAAATTATATAAATGCATCTCATAAAATTACCTACTCTTAGCGTCTAGAAAACCGAATTAAAGTAAAACTAATGAGAATGGTTAAAGATTAGAAATAAACAAACCGGATACTTTGACATCACTACTGTAATTCGATGAAATGGAAGAACAGGATTACAAGAGATTACACGTTTAGTGAGGGTTTACGAGAGTTTAGCGAAATCAAGGCTGTTGACATGGTGTGATGTATTTTAATAGTGCTCAATATGAGCATGTATTACCTGTATTTTTAGTCGCCTGAACACTCTTGACACCTGTAAATATAAGTCAGTTAAAGGTTTAAGTCACCTGTATAGGTAGTCACTTGTATACGTAGTCAGGTGTATACTTAATCACCTCTATTCACTAGTATACGTAGCAACACGATTACACCACCAGTCACCTGTGGATGTAGACACACCTATACGTAACCACTTATATATGTAGACAGTTTCATACACCTGTATACATAGTCACGTATATATTTTATCACCTGTATACGTGGTTACCTGTGAACGTAGACCCCTTGTACACGTAGTCACCTGTATAGATAGCACCTGGATGTGTCGGTAGTCACATGAATAGATATCTCATATGTATACGTAACTAATTGTACACGTAGTCAAAGTGAACAAATTAGTAAAAGTGTAATTAATTGTATAACTCAGTTGTTTATATACGTAGTCCCTTCTATTCGTAGTCACCTGTATTCCTAATCCCCTGTATATGTAACGACCTGTTCACGTTGCCATCTGTAAACGTAATCATCTGCATACATTGGCTACTTCTACATTAGTCGGCTGTACATTTATGACACCAATATAGGTTTAACGGTTTTATGAGTACTGTTACCTATATAGGTGGGCCGCCTATACTTATTTTAACATTAGTCATAACATTAAGAATTAGTCAAAAGTGTAAATAATTGTATAAAGCAGTGATTTGTATACGTAGTTGCCTGTATACGCTGGCATCTATATCTATAATGAGTCACCTATATGAGCTCATCAAGTTTATGATATCAATATAGGTTTATCAGTTTTATTGATAGGTTACCTATACAGTTAGTCACCTGTACATGTAATCACTTATATATTTACCCACTTTTATACACAGACTCCTGTATACGTATGCACCTTTTAATGTTGTCGCCTGTATAGTCACATGTATGTATTTATAAGATTTGTTTGTGTTTGTGACCGACAGGTTGTACAGCTTTATTTAATATTACGAGCATTTAATTCAGACGTATCTAAAAGAAACGCCTATTGAAAATAATAATAACAATTAACATATGGTTGAGTTGTAGTACGTATGATTTATTAGCTGTAAAAACTTGTTGTTTTTCAAAGATACACATAATTAATATAATATTAGGAGATTATTTTAGCTCTTTAACAAATAATACAGTGTTAGTTATAAAAGAGTGTCGTTAACGTTAAATCTTTTCTCTTTATGATTGTAATGTTTGAGTTGTTACTATATTAGTACTTACATGTTATCCTGAACGAATACAACTGCACAACTGCATATCATACTCACGGTGACGTCACAGCGCACATGTTCTAAACCTCCTTTACCCATTTAGAATGAACTATTCCACTCAGACCGGAGGCTTCCTTATCACGTAGATATCATTCTACGGCTGTGGTTTTTTTACGTCTATACTATTGTACAATTTAAACTCTGTTATAGTTAATTTAAAAACATAATTTCTCCTTCTAACGCAGGTCAAAATTATATTCTACATTACAAGATTGTTAATTCAAGGTTAATTGCGCCGTATAATATAGAGTAATAATATTCAGACATAATAATTACTCTAGCTGTCCAGCTTTTTCTTCTTTACAAAATAATAAATAATTTATATAAACAGGGATCCTAAAATGTACTGCCGGCAAGTTATACGTTGTCTGGGGTTTACCTCTCTCACTGATAAACCATGTCATAATTATAACGGAGTATAATATTTCTATCTGATACGGGCACAAGTCTCATCTCGTGTCTATAACTCCTAAATATAGTCATAGGTTGCTCACGTTATAATAATTTCTCCCAGAGGTACGATTGATATTAAGTAAACGCATATTATCTCATATTGGATACGATAACATTATTATCTTCAATCAGATGGGACAATGAGGGTTTATCACCGATAAGTAACGCATACGGTATTTAAGGGTCTGAAATACTCAGAATGTTGCCGATACCGTCTTAAGACCGTCCTTTCTCTGAGGTTTTTAAACTATATAGGTCCAGAGCGTCGAACACATGACGGTGTGATCCTGACACCTGTGAGGAGTCGAAGTCAGACATTGGTAGGCTTAAAGTATAGTAACACCCTATATCTGAGCCCTAGGTCATTCAGACCTCTAGCCAAATCATGCTAGTCTGGGGTGTGTTACGTGGCGTTTTTGTATCTTGCGATTTAGTTTCTACAGAGAACCATTTTCTATGTTTACTGAGGATAGGAACCATTCCTCCACAGCATGAGTTACTAGTAGTGTCTTGACTAATTTTGTCTAGGCGTTTAGGTTCCCGTTGGTAGAGGTTGCACGGATACATTGTTTCTTTGTCAGCTAGGCGGGGATGTGACGTGGGGGGTCAGTCTTTCTATCATCAGTGGTGTAGGAGCTGTTCTTGACTGCATGTTAGAGGACTGTCTGTATTTTGTCGACCACATGGTCAACATCCTCGTAGCTGTCAGTCGGGTTACCGTGATGTTTGTAGAAGGCACTCATTGAGGCGTTCCCAATTGGTTTTCGTAAGCATTTTAACTGTGGGAGGTGGAGCGTCAGGTGGGTCCTCAAGTGTTAGAATAACGGGCCATAGCCCAGGCTTAGATAGTCTATATTGATGAGCGACTGTCTGAGGATGATGTTTTAAACACGGTAGTGTCTAGGATATCATGCCTGTACCTGCGATTGGATGGGTATTATCTGGTCAGCTGGTTCCAGTTTTTTGACGCCTGGCTTGTTGGTAAGGTACCTATGAAGAACATTGCCGTGCGGTTTGGAGACAGTAAAGCTCTATATCAGCTGTTTGATATTAAGATCCTCCACGAGATTGATGGGTCATCAGTGTTTTGTAGGAAGTCAGAGACAGAGCTAGATAGCCTATTACCAGGTTGTAGATAAGCGGAGAATATATAAAGGTTGGTACCATCGTAGTGTACCTGATCACCTGTGTTGGGGCGATTTATTACAGCCTGATGTACTAGCCTTCTGTGAACCAGTAGGCGATGCCTCCGGACGGGCGGTGGCTCGAATCAATGCTGTATGTATTTTAGCATGGATTCTGGCGGAGTCTGTCGGGAATGTTCAAGATATCAGTGCAATATCGATATCTTAAGGGTAGGGAAAGTGGCGGGGCTGCACTTTCTTTTTTTTTGACGACTACCCCGTACGAGATAACATTGATCATGACGGTTTTGAGGTCATCGGTTTAGGTAGTTGAAATGATACAAGGAGGTCTGTCTTTATGTATCCGAGGTCAGCGCCTCTGTGGGGTGTATTTGCATCCTTTTTCCGTAGGGATGTGTAGGTCTGAGCAGGTACAGGCTTTTTCGTTGTTTTTTCCTTTATTAGGGTAGGAAATACCCACGACAGAGCATGCAGGAGGTCGGAGACTAACCTTATGCTACGAGATATTGGAGATATTATTATTTCACCTTTACACATAACAGTTAGGAGTGCCGGTGTATAGATAACCTTGTATATTTGCTACACATAATATTACGCATTACAGATAATCAACCTTGTTATTCGGGAACAGACATAGAGTTTGGTGTACTGATATTCATACTCTTCACACATCTCCCTTCTGCTGGTGCGCCCGCAGCAACGCGTCCGTGTGTTGGGTGTCCGTCAGGCGTTAGCCTACCGATTCCCACACAGACAGTTGAGTATTTGAACTTCCCGCGCTTATGGGCGCTGCCATCTTGGAAAGGGGTTGGGGTAGCAAATCCGGCTTTCCTATTGGCTTGGTGTAAATGTTGTTCCCGCGCTTATGGGCGCCGCCATCTTGGAAAGGGGTTGGGGTAGCAAATCCGGCTTTCCTATTGGCTTGGTGTAAATGTTGTTCCCGCGCTTATGGGCGCCGCCATCTTGGAAAGGGGTTGGGGTAGCAAATCCGGCTTTCCTATTGGCTCGGTGTAAATGTTGTTCCCGCGCTTATGGGCGCCGCCATCTTGGAAAGGGGTGGGGGTAGCAAATCCGGCTTTCCTATTGGTTCCCTCCCAAGCGCCCCACCTCAACGATAGCCTTCTCTACTCATAACGATTTCCTAGTTTATTGTGTTCTTTAATACGTGCAGTAATTGTTGTGGCTGTGGATGTTCCTCCCGTAAGCTAAAGGGCGTTGCTCGACCTAACCTTACCTAAGCTGCCATATTTACCCGCAAGATACTGCTCGTGTAATTAATTTAACGCTAATCCACTTGAGGAAGCTAAACATAACGATTTCCTAGTTTATTGTGTTCTTTAATACGTGCAGTAATTGTTGTGGCTGTGGATGTTCCTCCCGTAAGCTAAAGGGCGTTGCTCGACCTAACCTTACCTAAGCTGCCATATTTACCCGCAAGATACTGCTCGTGTAATTAATATAACGCTAATCCACTTGAGGAAGCTAAACATAACGATTTCCTAGTTTATTGTGTTCTTTAATACGTGCAGTAATTGTTGTGGCTGTGGATGTTCCTCCCGTAAGCTAAAGGGCGTTGCTCGACCTAACCTTACCTAAGCTGCCATATTTACCCGCAAGATACTGCTCGTGTAATTAATATAACGCTAATCCACTTGAGGAAGCTAAACATAACGATTTCCTAGTTCATTGTGTTCTTTAATACGTGCAGTAATTGTTGTGGCTGTGGATGTTCCTCCCGTAAGCTAAAGGGCGTTGCTCGACCTAACCTTACCTAAGCTGACATATTTACCCGCAAGATACTGCTCGTGTAATTAATATAACGTTAATCCACTTGAGGAAGCTAAACATAACGATTTCCTAGTTTATTGTGTTCTTTAATAAGTGCAGTAATTGTTGTGGCTGTGGATGTTCCTCCCGTAAGCTAAAGGGATTGGCTCGACCTAACCTTACCTAAGCTGCCATATTTACCCGCAAGATACTGCTCGTGTAATTAATTTAACGCTAATCCACTTGAGGAAGCTAAACATAACGATTTCCTAGTTTATTGTGTTCTTTAATACGTGCAGTAATTGTTGTGGCTGTGGATGTTCCTCCCGTAAGCTAAAGGGTGTGGCTCGACCTAACCTTACCTAAGCTGCCATATTTACCCGCAAGATACTGCTCGTGTAATTAATTTAACGCTAATCCACTTGAGGAAGCTAAACATAACGATTTCCTAGTTTATTGTGTTCTTTAATACGTGCAGTAATTGTTGTGGCTGTGGATGTTCCTCCCGTAAGCTAAATGGTGTGGCTCGACCTAACCTTACCTAAGCTGCCATATTTACCCGCAAGATACTGCTCGTGTAATTAATTTAACGCTAATCCACTTGAGGAAGCTAAACATAACGATTTCCTAGTTTATTGTGTTCTTTAATACGTGCAGTAATTGTTGTGGCTGTGGATGTTCCTCCCGTAAGCTAAAGGGCGTTGCTCGACCTAACCTTACCTAAGCTGCCATATTTACCCGCAAGATACTGCTCCGGTAATTAATTTAACGCTAATCCACTTGAGGAAGCTAAACATAACGATTTCCTAGTTTATTGTGTTCTTTAATACGTGCAGTAATTGTTGTGGCTGTGGATGTTCCTCCCGTAAGCTAAAGGGTGTGGCTCGACCTAACCTTACCTAAGCTGCCATATTTACCCGCAAGATACTGCTCGTGTAATTAATTTAACGCTAATCCACTTGAGGAAGCTAAACATAACGATTTCCTAGTTTATTGTGTTCTTTAATACGTGCAGTAATTGTTGTGGCTGTGGATGTTCCTCCCGTAAGCTAAAGGGTGTGGCTCGACCTAACCTTACCTAAGCTGCCATATTTACCCGCAAGATACTGCTCGTGTAATTAATTTAACGCTAATCCACTTGAGGAAGCTAAACATAACGATTTCCTAGTTTATTGTGTTCTTTAATACGTGCAGTAATTGTTGTGGCTGTGGATGTTCCTCCCGTAAGCTAAAGGGCGTTGCTCGACCTAACCTTACCTAAGCTGCCATATTTACCCGCAAGATACTGCTCGTGTAATTAATATAACGCTAATCCACTTGAGGAAGCTAAACATAACGATTTCCTAGTTTATTGTGTTCTTTAATACGTGCAGTAATTGTTGTGGCTGTGGATGTTCCTCCCGTAAGCTAAAGGTTGTGGCTCGACCTAACCTTACCTAAGCTGCCATATTTACCCGCAAGATACTGCTCGTGTAATTAATTTAACGCTAATCCACTTGAGGAAGCTAAACATAACGATTTCCTAGTTTATTGTGTTCTTTAATACGTGCAGTAATTGTTGTGGCTGTGGATGTTCCTCCCGTAAGGTAAAGGGATTGGCTCGACCTAACCTTACCTAAGCTGCCATATTTACCCGCAAGATACTGCTCGTGTAATTAATATAACGCTAATCCACTTGAGGAAGCTAAACATAACGATTTCCTAGTTTATTGTGTTCTTTAATACGTGCAGTAATTGTTGTGGCTGTGGATGTTCCTCCCGTAAGCTAAAGGTTGTGGCTCGACCTAACCTTACCTAAGCTGCCATATTTACCCGCAAGATACTGCTCGTGTAATTAATTTAACGCTAATCCACTTGAGGAAGCTAAACATAACGATTTCCTAGTTTATTGTGTTCTTTAATAAGTGCAGTAATTGTTGTGGCTGTGGATGTTAATCCCGTAAGCTAAAGGGCGTTGCTCGACCTAACCTTACCTAAGCTGCCATATTTACCCGCAAGATACTGCTCGGGTAATTAATTTAACGCTAATCCACTTGAGGAAGCTAAACATAACGATTTCCTAGTTTATTGTGTTCTTTAATACGTGCAGTAATTGTTGTGGCTGTGGATGTTCCTCCCGTAAGCTAAAGGGCGTTGCTCGACCTAACCTTACCTAAGCTGCCATATTTACCCGCAAGATACTGCTCGTGTAATTAATATAACGCTAATCCACTTGAGGAAGCTAAACATAACGATTTCCTAGTTTATTGTGTTCTTTAATACGTGCAGTAATTGTTGTGGCTGTGGATGTTCCTCCCGTAAGCTAAAGGGTGTGGCTCGACCTAACCTTACCTAAGCTGCCATATTTACCCGCAAGATACTGCTCGTGTAATTAATATAACGCTAATCCACTTGAGGAAGCTAAACATAACGATTTCCTAGTTTATTGTATTCTTTAATACGTGCAGTAATTGTTGTGGCTGTGGATGTTCCTCCCGTAAGCTAAAGGGCGTTGCTCGACCTAACCTTACCTAAGCTGCCATATTTACCCGCAAGATACTGCTCGTGTAATTAATATAACGCTAATCCACTTGAGGAAGCTAAACATAACGATTTCCTAGTTTATTGTGTTCTTTAATACGTGCAGTAATTGTTGTGGCTGTGGATGTTCCTCCCGTAAGCTAAAGGGCGTTGCTCGACCTAACCTTACCTAAGCTGCCATATTTACCCGCAAGGCGTTCTAATCTTACCTAAGCTGCCATATTTACCCGCAAGATACTGCTCGTGTAATTAATTTAACGCTAATCCACTTGAGGAAGCTAAACATAACGATTTCCTAGTTTATTGTGTTCTTTAATACGTGCAGTAATTGTTGTGTTTGTGGATGTTCCTCCCGTAAGCTAAAGGGCGTTGCTCGACCTAACCTTACCTAAGCTGCCATATTTACCCGCAAGATACTGCTCGTGTAATTAATATAACGCTAATCCACTTGAGGAAGCTAAACATAACGATTTCCTAGTTTATTGTGTTCTTTAATACGTGCAGTAATTGTTGTGGCTGTGGATGTTCCTCCCGTAAGCTAAAGGGTGTGGCTCGACCTAACCTTACCTAAGCTGCCATATTTACCCGCAAGGCGACCTAACCTTACCTAAGCTGCCATATTTACCCGCAAGATACTGCTCGTGTAATTAATATAACGCTAATCCACTTGAGGAAGCTAAACATAACGATTTCCTAGTTTATTGTGTTCTTTAATACGTGCAGTAATTGTTGTGGCTGTGGATGTTCCTCCCGTAAGCTAAAGGGCGTTGCTCGACCTAACCTTACCTAAGCTGCCATATTTACCCGCAAGGCGACCTAACCTTACCTAAGCTGCCATATTTACCCGCAAGATACTGCTCGGGTAATTAATTTAACGCTAATCCACTTGAGGAAGCTAAACATAACGATTTCCTAGTTTATTGTGTTCTTTAATACGTGCAGTAATTGTTGTGGCTGTGGATGTTCCTCCCGTAAGCTAAAGGGTGTGGCTCGACCTAACCTTACCTAAGCTGCCATATTTACCCGCAAGATACTGCTCGTGTAATTAATTTAACGCTAATCCACTTGAGGAAGCTAAACATAACGATTTCCTAGTTTATTGTGTTCTTTAATACGTGCAGTAATTGTTGTGGCTGTGGATGTTCCTCCCGTAAGCTAAAGGGTGTGGCTCGACCTAACCTTACCTAAGCTGCCATATTTACCCGCAAGATACTGCTCGTGTAATTAATTTAACGCTAATCCACTTGAGGAAGCTAAACATAACGATTTCCTAGTTTATTGTGTTCTTTAATACGTGCAGTAATTGTTGTGGCTGTGGATGTTCCTCCCGTAAGCTAAAGGGCGTTGCTCGACCTAACCTTACCTAAGCTGCCATATTTACCCGCAAGATACTGCTCGTGTAATTAATATAACGCTAATCCACTTGAGGAAGCTAAACATAACGATTTCCTAGTTTATTGTGGTCTTTAATACGTGCAGTAATTGTTGTGGCTGTGGATGTTCCTCCCGTAAGCTAAAGGTTGTGGCTCGACCTAACCTTACCTAAGCTGCCATATTTACCCGCAAGATACTGCTCGTGTAATTAATTTAACGCTAATCCACTTGAGGAAGCTAAACATAACGATTTCCTAGTTTATTGTGTTCTTTAATACGTGCAGTAATTGTTGTGGCTGTGGATGTTCCTCCCGTAAGCTAAAGGGATTGGCTCGACCTAACCTTACCTAAGCTGCCATATTTACCCGCAAGATACTGCTCGTGTAATTAATATAACGCTAATCCACTTGAGGAAGCTAAACATAACGATTTCCTAGTTTATTGTGTTCTTTAATACGTGCAGTAATTGTTGTGGCTGTGGATGTTCCTCCCGTAAGCTAAAGGTTGTGGCTCGACCTAACCTTACCTAAGCTGCCATATTTACCCGCAAGATACTGCTCGTGTAATTAATTTAACGCTAATCCACTTGAGGAAGCTAAACATAACGATTTCCTAGTTTATTGTGTTCTTTAATAAGTGCAGTAATTGTTGTGGCTGTGGATGTTCCTCCCGTAAGCTAAAGGGCGTTGCTCGACCTAACCTTACCTAAGCTGCCATATTTACCCGCAAGATACTGCTCGGGTAATTAATTTAACGCTAATCCACTTGAGGAAGCTAAACATAACGATTTCCTAGTTTATTGTGTTCTTTAATACGTGCAGTAATTGTTGTGGCTGTGGATGTTCCTCCCGTAAGCTAAAGGGCGTTGCTCGACCTAACCTTACCTAAGCTGCCATATTTACCCGCAAGATACTGCTCGTGTAATTAATATAACGCTAATCCACTTGAGGAAGCTAAACATAACGATTTCCTAGTTTATTGTGTTCTTTAATACGTGCAGTAATTGTTGTGGCTGTGGATGTTCCTCCCGTAAGCTAAAGGGTGTGGCTCGACCTAACCTTACCTAAGCTGCCATATTTACCCGCAAGATACTGCTCGTGTAATTAATATAACGCTAATCCACTTGAGGAAGCTAAACATAACGATTTCCTAGTTTATTGTATTCTTTAATACGTGCAGTAATTGTTGTGGCTGTGGATGTTCCTCCCGTAAACTAAAGGGCGTTGCTCGACCTAACCTTACCTAAGCTGCCATATTTACCCGCAAGATACTGCTCGTGTAATTAATATAACGCTAATCCACTTGAGGAAGCTAAACATAACGATTTCCTAGTTTATTGTGTTCTTTAATACGTGCAGTAATTGTTGTGGCTGTGGATGTTCCTCCCGTAAGCTAAAGGGCGTTGCTCGACCTAACCTTACCTAAGCTGCCATATTTACCCGCAAGGCGACCTAATCTTACCTAAGCTGCCATATTTACCCGCAAGATACTGCTCGTGTAATTAATTTAACGCTAATCCACTTGAGGAAGCTAAACATAACGATTTCCTAGTTTATTGTGTTCTTTAATACGTGCAGTAATTGTTGTGTTTGTGGATGTTCCTCCCGTAAGCTAAAGGGCGTTGCTCGACCTAACCTTACCTAAGCTGCCATATTTACCCGCAAGATACTGCTCGTGTAATTAATATAACGCTAATCCACTTGAGGAAGCTAAACATAACGATTTCCTAGTTTATTGTGTTCTTTAATACGTGCAGTAATTGTTGTGGCTGTGGATGTTCCTCCCGTAAGCTAAAGGGTGTGGCTCGACCTAACCTTACCTAAGCTGCCATATTTACCCGCAAGGCGACCTAACCTTACCTAAGCTGCCATATTTACCCGCAAGATACTGCTCGTGTAATTAATATAACGCTAATCCACTTGAGGAAGCTAAACATAACGATTTCATAGTTTATTGTGTTCTTTAATACGTGCAGTAATTGTTGTGGCTGTGGATGTTCCTCCCGTAAGCTAAAGGGTGTGGCTCGACCTAACCACCTAAGCTGCCATATTTACCCGCAAGGCGACCTAACCTTACCTAAGCTGCCATATTTACCCGCAAGGCGACCTAACCTTACCTAAGCTGCCATATTTACCCGCAAGATACTGCTCGTGTAATTAATATAACGCTAATCCACTTGAGGAAGCTAAACATAATGATTTCCTAGTTTATTGTGTTCTTTAATACGTGCAGTAATTGTTGTGGCTGTGGATGTTCCTCCCGTAAGCTAAAGGTTGTGGCTCGACCTAACCTTACCTAAGCTGCCATATTTAGCCGCAAGATACTGCTCGTGTAATTAATATAACGCTAATCCACTTGAGGAAGCTAAACATAACGATTTCCTAGTTTATTGTGTTCTTTAATACGTGCAGTAATTGTTGTGGCTGTGGATGTTCCTCCCGTAAGCTAAAGGGTGTGGCTCGACCTAACCTTACCTAAGCTGCCATATTTACCCGCAAGATACTGCTCGTGTAATTAATATAACGCTAATCCACTTGAGGAAGCTAAACATAACGATTTCCTAGTTTATTGTGTTCTTTAATACGTGCAGTAATTGTTGTGGCTGTGGATGTTCCTCCCGTAAGCTAAAGGGCGTTGCTCGACCTAACCTTACCTAAGCTGCCATATTTACCCGCAAGATACTGCTCGTGTAATTAATATAACGCTAATCCACTTGAGGAAGCTAAACATAACGATTTCCTAGTTTATTGTGTTCTTTAATACGTGCAGTAATTGTTGTGGCTGTGGATGTTCCTCCCGTAAGCTAAAGGTTGTGGCTCGACCTAACCTTACCTAAGCTGCCATATTTACCCGCAAGATACTGCTCGTGTAATTAATATAACGCTAATCCACTTGAGGAAACTAAACATAACGATTTCCTAGTTTATTGTGTTCTTTAATACGTGCAGTAATTGTTGTGGCTGTGGATGTTCCTCCCGTAAGCTAAAGGGCGTTGCTCGACCTAACCTTACCTAAGCTGCCATATTTACCCGCAAGGCGACCTAATCTTACCTAAGCTGCCATATTTACCCGCAAGATACTGCTCGTGTAATTAATATAACGCTAATCCACTTGAGGAAGCTAAGCATAACGATTTCCTAGTTTATTGTGTTCTTTAATACGTGCAGTAATTGTTGTGGCTGTGGATGTTCCTCCCGTAAGCTAAAGGGCGTTGCTCGACCTAACCTTACCTAAGCTGCCATATTTACCCGCAAGATACTGCTCGTGTAATTAATATAACGCTAATCCACTTGAGGAAGCTAAACATAACGATTTCCTAGTTTATTGTGTTCTTTAATACGTGCAGTAATTGTTGTGGCTGTGGATGTTCCTCCCGTAAGCTAAAGGGCGTTGCTCGACCTAACCTTACCTAAGCTGCCATATTTACCCGCAAGGCGACCTAATCTTACCTAAGCTGCCATATTTACCCGCAAAATACTGCTCGTGTAATTAATATAACGCTAATCCACTTGAGGAAGCTAAACATAACGATTTCCTAGTTTATTGTGTTCTTTAATACGTGCAGTAATTGTTGTGGCTGTGGATGTTCCTCCCGTAAGCTAAAGGGCGTTGCTCGACCTAACCTTACCTAAGCTGCCATATTTACCCGCAAGGCGACCTAACCTTACCTAAGCTGCCATATTTACCCGCAAGGCGACCTAACCTTACCTAAGCTGCCATATTTACCCGCAAGGCGACCTAACCTTACCTAAGCTGCCATATTTACCCGCAAGATACTGCTCGTGTAATTAATATAACGCTAATCCACTTGAGGAAGCTAAACATAATGATTTCCTAGTTTATTGTGTTCTTTAATACGTGCAGTAATTGTTGTGGCTGTGGATGTTCCTCCCGTAAGCTAAAGGTTGTGGCTCGACCTAACCTTACCTAAGCTGCCATATTTAGCCGCAAGATACTGCTCGTGTAATTAATATAACGCTAATCCACTTGAGGAAGCTAAACATAACGATTTCCTAGTTTATTGTGTTCTTTAATACGTGCAGTAATTGTTGTGGCTGTGGATGTTCCTCCCGTAAGCTAAAGGGTGTGGCTCGACCTAACCTTACCTAAGCTGCCATATTTACCCGCAAGATACTGCTCGTGTAATTAATATAACGCTAATCCACTTGAGGAAGCTAAACATAACGATTTCCTAGTTTATTGTGTTCTTTAATACGTGCAGTAATTGTTGTGGCTGTGGATGTTCCTCCCGTAAGCTAAAGGGCGTTGCTCGACCTAACCTTACCTAAGCTGCCATATTTACCCGCAAGATACTGCTCGTGTAATTAATATAACGCTAATCCACTTGAGGAAGCTAAACATAACGATTTCCTAGTTTATTGTGTTCTTTAATACGTGCAGTAATTGTTGTGGCTGTGGATGTTCCTCCCGTAAGCTAAAGGTTGTGGCTCGACCTAACCTTACCTAAGCTGCCATATTTACCCGCAAGATACTGCTCGTGTAATTAATATAACGCTAATCCACTTGAGGAAACTAAACATAACGATTTCCTAGTTTATTGTGTTCTTTAATACGTGCAGTAATTGTTGTGGCTGTGGATGTTCCTCCCGTAAGCTAAAGGGCGTTGCTCGACCTAACCTTACCTAAGCTGCCATATTTACCCGCAAGGCGACCTAATCTTACCTAAGCTGCCATATTTACCCGCAAGATACTGCTCGTGTAATTAATATAACGCTAATCCACTTGAGGAAGCTAAGCATAACGATTTCCTAGTTTATTGTGTTCTTTAATACGTGCAGTAATTGTTGTGGCTGTGGATGTTCCTCCCGTAAGCTAAAGGGCGTTGCTCGACCTAACCTTACCTAAGCTGCCATATTTACCCGCAAGATACTGCTCGTGTAATTAATATAACGCTAATCCACTTGAGGAAGCTAAACATAACGATTTCCTAGTTTATTGTGTTCTTTAATACGTGCAGTAATTGTTGTGGCTGTGGATGTTCCTCCCGTAAGCTAAAGGGCGTTGCTCGACCTAACCTTACCTAAGCTGCCATATTTACCCGCAAGGCGACCTAATCTTACCTAAGCTGCCATATTTACCCGCAAAATACTGCTCGTGTAATTAATATAACGCTAATCCACTTGAGGAAGCTAAACATAACGATTTCCTAGTTTATTGTGTTCTTTAATACGTGCAGTAATTGTTGTGGCTGTGGATGTTCCTCCCGTAAGCTAAAGGGCGTTGCTCGACCTAACCTTACCTAAGCTGCCATATTTACCCGCAAGGCGACCTAACCTTACCTAAGCTGCCATATTTACCCGCAAGGCGACCTAACCTTACCTAAGCTGCCATATTTACCCGCAAGATACTGCTCGTGTAATTAATTTAACGCTAATCCACTTGAGGAAGCTAAACATAACGATTTCCTAGTTTAATGTGTTCTTTAATACGTGCAGTAATTGTTGTGGCTGTGGATGTTCCTCCCGTAAGCTAAAGGGTGTGGCTCGACCTAACCTTACCTAAGCTGCCATATTTACCCGCAAGGCGACCTAACCTTACCTAAGCTGCCATATTTACCCGCAAGATACTGCTCGTGTAATTAATTTAACGCTAATCCACTTGAGGAAGCTAAACATAACGATTTCCTAGTTTATTGTGTTCTTTAATAAGTGCAGTAATTGTTGTGGCTGTGGATGTTCCTCCCGTAAGCTAAAGGGCGTTGCTCGACCTAACCTTACCTAAGCTGCCATATTTACCCGCAAGGCGACCTAATCTTACCTAAGCTGCCATATTTACCCGCAAGATACTGCTCGTGTAATTAATATAACGCTAATCCACTTGAGGAAGCTAAACATAACGATTTCCTAGTTTATTGTGTTCTTTAATACGTGCAGTAATTGTTGTGGCTGTGGATGTTCCTCCCGTAAGCTAAAGGGCGTTGCTCGACCTAACCTTACCTAAGCTGCCATATTTACCCGCAAGATACTGCTCGTGTAATTAATATAACGCTAATCCACTTGAGGAAGCTAAACATAACGATTTCCTAGTTTATTGTGTTCTTTAATACGTGCAGTAATTGTTGTGGCTGTGGATGTTCCTCCCGTAAGCTAAAGGTTGTGGCTCGACCTAACCTTACCTAAGCTGCCATATTTACCCGCAAGATACTGCTCGTGTAATTAATATAACGCTAATCCACTTGAGGAAACTAAACATAACGATTTCCTAGTTTATTGTGTTCTTTAATACGTGCAGTAATTGTTGTGGCTGTGGATGTTCCTCCCGTAAGCTAAAGGGCGTTGCTCGACCTAACCTTACCTAAGCTGCCATATTTACCCGCAAGGCGACCTAATCTTACCTAAGCTGCCATATTTACCCGCAAGATACTGCTCGTGTAATTAATATAACGCTAATCCACTTGAGGAAGCTAAGCATAACGATTTCCTAGTTTATTGTGTTCTTTAATACGTGCAGTAATTGTTGTGGCTGTGGATGTTCCTCCCGTAAGCTAAAGGGCGTTGCTCGACCTAACCTTACCTAAGCTGCCATATTTACCCGCAAGATACTGCTCGTGTAATTAATATAACGCTAATCCACTTGAGGAAGCTAAACATAACGATTTCCTAGTTTATTGTGTTCTTTAATACGTGCAGTAATTGTTGTGGCTGTGGATGTTCCTCCCGTAAGCTAAAGGGCGTTGCTCGACCTAACCTTACCTAAGCTGCCATATTTACCCGCAAGGCGACCTAATCTTACCTAAGCTGCCATATTTACCCGCAAAATACTGCTCGTGTAATTAATATAACGCTAATCCACTTGAGGAAGCTAAACATAACGATTTCCTAGTTTATTGTGTTCTTTAATACGTGCAGTAATTGTTGTGGCTGTGGATGTTCCTCCCGTAAGCTAAAGGGCGTTGCTCGACCTAACCTTACCTAAGCTGCCATATTTACCCGCAAGGCGACCTAACCTTACCTAAGCTGCCATATTTACCCGCAAGGCGACCTAACCTTACCTAAGCTGCCATATTTACCCGCAAGATACTGCTCGTGTAATTAATTTAACGCTAATCCACTTGAGGAAGCTAAACATAACGATTTCCTAGTTTAATGTGTTCTTTAATACGTGCAGTAATTGTTGTGGCTGTGGATGTTCCTCCCGTAAGCTAAAGGGTGTGGCTCGACCTAACCTTACCTAAGCTGCCATATTTACCCGCAAGGCGACCTAACCTTACCTAAGCTGCCATATTTACCCGCAAGATACTGCTCGTGTAATTAATTTAACGCTAATCCACTTGAGGAAGCTAAACATAACGATTTCCTAGTTTATTGTGTTCTTTAATAAGTGCAGTAATTGTTGTGGCTGTGGATGTTCCTCCCGTAAGCTAAAGGGCGTTGCTCGACCTAACCTTACCTAAGCTGCCATATTTACCCGCAAGGCGACCTAATCTTACCTAAGCTGCCATATTTACCCGCAAGATACTGCTCGTGTAATTAATATAACGCTAATCCACTTGAGGAAGCTAAACATAACGATTTCCTAGTTTATTGTGTTCTTTAATACGTGCAGTAATTGTTGTGGCTGTGGATGTTCCTCCCGTAAGCTAAAGGGCGTTGCTCGACCTAACCTTACCTAAGCTGCCATATTTACCCGCAAGGCGACCTAATCTTACCTAAGCTGCCATATTTACCCGCAAAATACTGCTCGTGTAATTAATATAACGCTAATCCACTTGAGGAAGCTAAACATAACGATTTCCTAGTTTAATGTGTTCTTTAATACGTGCAGTAATTGTTGTGGCTGTGGATGTTCCTCCCGTAAGCTAAAGGGTGTGGCTCGACCTAACCTTACCTAAGCTGCCATATTTACCCGCAAGGCGACCTAACCTTACCTAAGCTGCCATATTTACCCGCAAGATACTGCTCGTGTAATTAATTTAACGCTAATCCACTTGAGGAAGCTAAACATAACGATTTCCTAGTTTATTGTGTTCTTTAATAAGTGCAGTAATTGTTGTGGCTGTGGATGTTCCTCCCGTAAGCTAAAGGGCGTTGCTCGACCTAACCTTACCTAAGCTGCCATATTTACCCGCAAGGCGACCTAATCTTACCTAAGCTGCCATATTTACCCGCAAGATACTGCTCGTGTAATTAATATAACGCTAATCCACTTGAGGAAGCTAAACATAACGATTTCCTAGTTTATTGTGTTCTTTAATACGTGCAGTAATTGTTGTGGCTGTGGATGTTCCTCCCGTAAGCTAAAGGTTGTGGCTCGACCTAACCTTACCTAAGCTGCCATATTTACCCGCAAGATACTGCTCGTGTAATTAATATAACGCTAATCCACTTGAGGAAGCTAAACATAACGATTTCCTAGTTTATTGTGTTCTTTAATACGTGCAGTAATTGTTGTGGCTGTGGATGTTCCTCCCGTAAGCTAAAGGTTGTGGCTCGACCTAGCCTTACCTAAGCTGCCATATTTACCCGCAAGATACTGCTCGTGTAATTAATATAACGCTAATCCACTTGAGGAAGCTAAACATAACGATTTCCTAGTTTATTGTGTTCTTTAATACGTGCAGTAATTGTTGTGGCTGTGGATGTTCCTCCCGTAAGCTAAAGGGTGTGGCTCGACCTAACCTTACCTAAGCTGCCATATTTACCCGCAAGATACTGCTCGTGTAATTAATTTAACGCTAATCCACTTGAGGAAGCTAAACATAACGATTGCCTAGTTTATTGTGTTCTTTAATACGTGCAGTAATTGTTGTGGCTGTGGATGTTCCTCCCGTAAGCTAAAGGGTGTGGCTCGACCTAACCTTACCTAAGCTGCCATATTTACCCGCAAGATACTGCTCGTGTAATTAATTTAACGCTAATCCACTTGAGGAAGCTAAACATAACGATTTCCTAGTTTATTGTGTTCTTTAATACGTGCAGTAATTGTTGTGGCTGTGGATGTTCCTCCCGTAAGCTAAAGGGATTGGCTCGACCTAACCTTACCTAAGCTGCCATATTTACCCGCAAGATACTGCTCGTGTAATTAATATAACGCTAATCCACTTGAGGAAGCTAAACATAACGATTTCCTAGTTTATTGTGTTCTTTAATACGTGCAGTAATTGTTGTGGCTGTGGATGTTCCTCCCGTAAGCTAAAGGTTGTGGCTCGACCTAACCTTACCTAAGCTGCCATATTTACCCGCAAGATACTGCTCGTGTAATTAATTTAACGCTAATCCACTTGAGGAAGCTAAACATAACGATTTCCTAGTTTATTGTGTTCTTTAATAAGTGCAGTAATTGTTGTGGCTGTGGATGTTCCTCCCGTAAGCTAAAGGGCGTTGCTCGACCTAACCTTACCTAAGCTGCCATATTTACCCGCAAGATACTGCTCGGGTAATTAATTTAACGCTAATCCACTTGAGGAAGCTAAACATAACGATTTCCTAGTTTATTGTGTTCTTTAATACGTGCAGTAATTGTTGTGGCTGTGGATGTTCCTCCCGTAAGCTAAAGGGCGTTGCTCGACCTAACCTTACCTAAGCTGCCATATTTACCCGCAAGATACTGCTCGTGTAATTAATATAACGCTAATCCACTTGAGGAAGCTAAACATAACGATTTCCTAGTTTATTGTGTTCTTTAATACGTGCAGTAATTGTTGTGGCTGTGGATGTTCCTCCCGTAAGCTAAAGGGTGTGGCTCGACCTAACCTTACCTAAGCTGCCATATTTACCCGCAAGATACTGCTCGTGTAATTAATTTAACGCTAATCCACTTGAGGAAGCTAAACATAACGATTTCCTAGTTTATTGTGTTCTTTAATACGTGCAGTAATTGTTGTGTTTGTGGATGTTCCTCCCGTAAGCTAAAGGGCGTTGCTCGACCTAACCTTACCTAAGCTGCCATATTTACCCGCAAGATACTGCTCGTGTAATTAATATAACGCTAATCCACTTGAGGAAGCTAAACATAACGATTTCCTAGTTTATTGTGTTCTTTAATACGTGCAGTAATTGTTGTGGCTGTGGATGTTCCTCCCGTAAGCTAAAGGGTGTGGCTCGACCTAACCTTACCTAAGCTGCCATATTTACCCGCAAGGCGACCTAACCTTACCTAAGCTGCCATATTTACCCGCAAGATACTGCTCGTGTAATTAATATAACGCTAATCCACTTGAGGAAGCTAAACATAACGATTTCCTAGTTTATTGTGTTCTTTAATACGTGCAGTAATTGTTGTGGCTGTGGATGTTCCTCCCGTAAGCTAAAGGGCGTTGCTCGACCTAACCTTACCTAAGCTGCCATATTTACCCGCAAGGCGACCTAACCTTACCTAAGCTGCCATATTTACCCGCAAGATACTGCTCGTGTAATTAATATAACGCTAATCCACTTGAGGAAGCTAAACATAACGATTTCATAGTTTATTGTGTTCTTTAATACGTGCAGTAATTGTTGTGGCTGTGGATGTTCCTCCCGTAAGCTAAAGGGTGTGGCTCGACCTAACCTTACCTAAGCTGCCATATTTACCCGCAAGGCGACCTAACCTTACCTAAGCTGCCATATTTACCCGCAAGGCGACCTAACCTTACCTAAGCTGCCATATTTACCCGCAAGATACTGCTCGTGTAATTAATATAACGCTAATCCACTTGAGGAAGCTAAACATAATGATTTCCTAGTTTATTGTGTTCTTTAATACGTGCAGTAATTGTTGTTGCTGTGGATGTTCCTCCCGTAAGCTAAAGGTTGTGGCTCGACCTAACCTTACCTAAGCTGCCATATTTAGCCGCAAGATACTGCTCGTGTAATTAATATAACGCTAATCCACTTGAGGAAGCTAAACATAACGATTTCCTAGTTTATTGTGTTCTTTAATACGTGCAGTAATTGTTGTGGCTGTGGATGTTCCTCCCGTAAGCTAAAGGGTGTGGCTCGACCTAACCTTACCTAAGCTGCCATATTTACCCATAAAATACTGCTCGTATAATTAATTTAACGCTAATCCACTTGAGGAAGGTAAACATAACGATTTCCTAGTTTATTGTGTTCTTTAATACGTGCAGTAATTGTTGTGGCTGTGGATGTTCCTCCCGTAAGCTAAAGGGCGTTGCTCGACCTAACCTTACCTAAGCTGCCATATTTACCCGCAAGATACTGCTCGTGTAATTAATATAACGCTAATCCACTTGAGGAAGCTAAACATAACGATTTCCTAGTTTATTGTGTTCTTTAATACGTGCAGTAATTGTTGTGGCTGTGGATGTTCCTCCCGTAAGCTAAAGGGCGTTGCTCGACCTAACCTTACCTAAGCTGCCATATTTACCCGCAAGATACTGCTCGTGTAATTAATATAACGCTAATCCACTTGAGGAAGCTAAACATAACGATTTCCTAGTTTATTGTGTTCTTTAATACGTGCAGTAATTGTTGTGGCTGTGGATGTTCCTCCCGTAAGCTAAAGGTTGTGGCTCGACCTAACCTTACCTAAGCTGCCATATTTACCCGCAAGATACTGCTCGTGTAATTAATATAACGCTAATCCACTTGAGGAAGCTAAACATAACGATTTCCTAGTTTATTGTGTTCTTTAATACGTGCAGTAATTGTTGTGGCTGTGGATGTTCCTCCCGTAAGCTAAAGGGCGTTGCTCGACCTAACCTTACCTAAGCTGCCATATTTACCCGCAAGGCGACCTAATCTTACCTAAGCTGCCATATTTACCCGCAAGATACTGCTCGTGTAATTAATATAACGCTAATCCACTTGAGGAAGCTAAGCATAACGATTTCCTAGTTTATTGTGTTCTTTAATACGTGCAGTAATTGTTGTGGCTGTGGATGTTCCTCCCGTAAGCTAAAGGGCGTTGCTCGACCTAACCTTACCTAAGCTGCCATATTTACCCGCAAGATACTGCTCGTGTAATTAATATAACGCTAATCCACTTGAGGAAGCTAAACATAACGATTTCCTAGTTTATTGTGTTCTTTAATACGTGCAGTAATTGTTGTGGCTGTGGATGTTCCTCCCGTAAGCTAAAGGGCGTTGCTCGACCTAACCTTACCTAAGCTGCCATATTTACCCGCAAGGCGACCTAATCTTACCTAAGCTGCCATATTTACCCGCAAAATACTGCTCGTGTAATTAATATAACGCTAATCCACTTGAGGAAGCTAAACATAACGATTTCCTAGTTTAATGTGTTCTTTAATACGTGCAGTAATTGTTGTGGCTGTGGATGTTCCTCCCGTAAGCTAAAGGGTGTGGCTCGACCTAACCTTACCTAAGCTGCCATATTTACCCGCAAGGCGACCTAACCTTACCTAAGCTGCCATATTTACCCGCAAGATACTGCTCGTGTAATTAATTTAACGCTAATCCACTTGAGGAAGCTAAACATAACGATTTCCTAGTTTATTGTGTTCTTTAATACGTGCAGTAATTGTTGTGGCTGTGGATGTTCCTCCCGTAAGCTAAAGGGTGTGGCTCGACCTAACCTTAAATAAGCTGCCATATTTACCCGCAAGGCGACCTAACCTTACCTAAGCTGCCATATTTACCCGCAAGATACTGCTCGTGTAATTAATTTAACGCTAATCCACTTGAGGAAGCTAAACATAACGATTTCCTAGTTTATTGTGTTCTTTAATAAGTGCAGTAATTGTTGTGGCTGTGGATGTTCCTCCCGTAAGCTAAAGGGCGTTGCTCGACCTAACCTTACCTAAGCTGCCATATTTACCCGCAAGGCGACCTAATCTTACCTAAGCTGCCATATTTACCCGCAAGATACTGCTCGTGTAATTAATATAACGCTAATCCACTTGAGGAAGCTAAACATAACGATTTCCTAGTTTATTGTGTTCTTTAATACGTGCAGTAATTGTTGTGGCTGTGGATGTTCCTCCCGTAAGCTAAAGGTTGTGGCTCGACCTAACCTTACCTAAGCTGCCATATTTACCCGCAAGATACTGCTCGTGTAATTAATATAACGCTAATCCACTTGAGGAAGCTAAACATAACGATTTCCTAGTTTATTGTGTTCTTTAATACGTGCAGTAATTGTTGTGGCTGTGGATGTTCCTCCCGTAAGCTAAAGGTTGTGGCTCGACCTAGCCTTACCTAAGCTGCCATATTTACCCGCAAGATACTGCTCGTGTAATTAATATAACGCTAATCCACTTGAGGAAGCTAAACATAACGATTTCCTAGTTTATTGTGTTCTTTAATACGTGCAGTAATTGTTGTGGCTGTGGATGTTCCTCCCGTAAGCTAAAGGGTGTGGCTCGACCTAACCTTACCTAAGCTGCCATATTTACCCGCAAGATACTGCTCGTGTAATTAATTTAACGCTAATCCACTTGAGGAAGCTAAACATAACGATTGCCTAGTTTATTGTGTTCTTTAATACGTGCAGTAATTGTTGTGGCTGTGGATGTTCCTCCCGTAAGCTAAAGGGTGTGGCTCGACCTAACCTTACCTAAGCTGCCATATTTACCCGCAAGATACTGCTCGTGTAATTAATTTAACGCTAATCCACTTGAGGAAGCTAAACATAACGATTTCCTAGTTTATTGTGTTCTTTAATACGTGCAGTAATTGTTGTGGCTGTGGATGTTCCTCCCGTAAGCTAAAGGGTGTGGCTCGACCTAACCTTACCTAAGCTGCCATATTTACCCGCAAGATATTGCTCGTGTAATTAATTTAACGCTAATCCACTTGAGGAAGCTAAACATAACGATTTCCTAGTTTATTGTGTTCTTTAATACGTGCAGTAATTGTTGTGGCTGTGGATGTTCCTCCCGTAAGCTAAATGGTGTGGCTCGACCTAACCTTACCTAAGCTGCCATATTTACCCGCAAGATACTGCTCGTGTAATTAATATAACGCTAATCCACTTGAGGAAGCTAAACATAACGATTGCCTAGTTTATTGTGTTCTTTAATACGTGCAGTAATTGTTGTGGCTGTGGATGTTCCTCCCGTAAGCTAAAGGGTGTGGCTCGACCTAACCTTACCTAAGCTGCCATATTTACCCGCAAGATACTGCTCGTGTAATTAATTTAACGCTAATCCAGTTGAGGAAGCTAAACATAACGATTGCCTAGTTTATTGTGTTCTTTAATACGTGCAGTAATTGTTGTGGCTGTGGATGTTCCTCCCGTAAGCTAAAGGGTGTGGCTCGACCTAACCTTACCTACGCTGCCATATTTACCCGCAAGATACTGCTCGTGTAATTAATTTAACGCTAATCCACTTGAGGAAGCTAAACATAACGATTTCCTAGTTTATTGTGTTCTTTAATACGTGCAGTAATTGTTGTGGCTGTGGATGTTCCTCCCGTAAGCTAAAGGGTGTGGCTCGACCTAACCTTACCTAAGCTGCCATATTTACCCGCAAGATACTGCTCGTGTAATTAATATAACGCTAATCCACTTGAGGAAGCTAAACATAACGATTTCCTAGTTTATTGTGTTCTTTAATACGTGCAGTAATTGTTGTGGCTGTGGATGTTCCTCCCGTAAGCTAAAGGGCGTTGCTCGACCTAACCTTACCTAAGCTGCCATATTTACCCGCAAGATACTGCTCGTGTAATTAATATAACGCTAATCCACTTGAGGAAGCTAAACATAACGATTTCCTAGTTTATTGTGTTCTTTAATACGTGCAGTAATTGTTGTGGCTGTGGATGTTCCTCCCGTAAGCTAAAGGGTGTGGCTCGACCTAACCTTACCTAAGCTGCCATATTTACCCGCAAGGCGACCTAACCTTACCTAAGCTGCCATATTTACCCGCAAGATACTGCTCGTGTAATTAATTTAACGCTAATCCACTTGAGGAAGCTAAACATAACGATTTCCTAGTTTATTGTGTTCTTTAATAAGTGCAGTAATTGTTGTGGCTGTGAATGTTCCTCCCGTAAGCTAAAGGGCGTTGCTCGACCTAACCTTACCTAAGCTGCCATATTTACCCGCAAGGCGACCTAATCTTACCTAAGCTGCCATATTTACCCGCAAGATACTGCTCGTGTAATTAATATAACGCTAATCCACTTGAGGAAGCTAAACATAACGATTTCCTAGTTTATTGTGTTCTTTAATACGTGCAGTAATTGTTGTGGCTGTGGATGTTCCTCCCGTAAGCTAAAGGGTGTGGCTCGACCTAACCTTACCTAAGCTGCCATATTTACCCGCAAGATACTGCTCGTGTAATTAATATAACGCTAATCCACTTGAGGAAGCTAAACATAACGATTTCCTAGTTTATTGTGTTCTTTAATACGTGCAGTAATTGTTGTGGCTGTGGATGTTCCTCCCGTAAGCTAAAGGGCGTTGCTCGACCTAACCTTACCTAAGCTGCCATATTTACCCGCAAGATACTGCTCGTGTAATTAATATAACGCTAATCCACTTGAGGAAGCTAAACATAACGATTTCCTAGTTTATTGTGTTCTTTAATACGTGCAGTAATTGTTGTGGCTATGGATGTTCCTCCCGTAAGCTAAAGGTTGTGGCTCGACCTAACCTTACCTAAGCTGCCATATTTACCCGCAAGATACTGCTCGTGTAATTAATATAACGCTAATCCACTTGAGGAAGCTAAACATAACGATTTCCTAGTTTATTGTGTTCTTTAATACGTGCAGTAATAGTTGTGGTTGTGGATGTTCCTCCCGTAAGCTAAAGGGCGTTGCTCGACCTAACCTTACCTAAGCTGCCATATTTACCCGCAAGATACTGCTCGTGTAATTAATATAACGCTAATCCACTTGAGGAAGCTAAACATAACGATTTCCTAGTTTATTGTGTTCTTTAATACGTGCAGTAATTGTTGTGGCTGTGGATGTTCCTCCCGTAAGCTAAACGGTGTGGCTCGACCTAACCTTACCTAAGCTGCCATATTTACCCGCAAGATACTGCTCGTGTAATTAATTCAACGCTAATCCACTTGAGGAAGCTAAACATAACGATTTCCTAGTTTATTGTGTTCTTTAATACGTGCAGTAATTGTTGTGGCTGTGGATGTTCCTCCCGTAAGCTAAAGGGTGTGGCTCGACCTAACCTTACCTAAGCTGCCATATTTACCCGCAAGATACTGCTCGTGTAACTAATATAACGCTAATCCACTTGAGGAAGCTAAACATAACGATTTCCTAGTTTATTGTGTTCTTTAATACGTGCAGTAATTGTTGTGGCTGTGGATGTTCCTCCCGTAAGCTAAAGGGTGTGGCTCGACCTAACCTTACCTAAGCTGCCATATTTACCCGCAAGATACTGCTCGTGTAACTAATATAACGCTAATCCACTTGAGGAAGCTAAACATAACGATTTCCTAGTTTATTGTGTTCTTTAATACGTGCAGTAATTGTTGTGGCTGTGGATGTTCCTCCCGTAAGCTAAAGGGCGTTGCTCGACCTAACCTTACCTAAGCTGCCATATTTACCCGCAAGATACTGCTCGTGTAATTAATATAACGCTAATCCACTTGAGGAAGCTAAACATAACGATTTCCTAGTTTATTGTGTTCTTTAATACGTGCAGTAATTGTTGTGGCTGTGGATGTTCCTCCCGTAAGCTAAAGGGTGTGGCTCGACCTAACATTACCTAAGCTGCCATATTTACCCGCAAGGCGACCTAACCTTACCTAAGCTGCCATATTTACCCGCAAGATACTGCTCGTGTAATTAATATAACGCTAATCCACTTGAGGAAGCTAAACATAACGATTTCCTAGTTTATTGTGTTCTTTAATACGTGCAGTAATTGTTGTGGCTGTGGATGTTCCTCCCGTAAGCTAAAGGTTGTGGCTCGACCTAACCTTACCTAAGCTGCCATATTTACCCGCAAGATACTGCTCGTGTAATTAATATAACGCTAATCCACTTGAGGAAGCTAAACATAACGATTTCCTAGTTTATTGTGTTCTTTAATACGTGCAGTAATTGTTGTGGCTGTGGATGTTACTCCCTTAAGCTAAAGGGATTGGCTCGACCTAACCTTACCTAAGCTGCCATATTTACCCGCAAGATACTGCTCGTGTAATTAATATAACGCTAATCCACTTGAGGAAGCTAAACATAACGATTTCCTAGTTTATTGTGTTCTTTAATACGTGCAGTAATTGTTGTGGCTGTGGATGTTCCTCCCGTAAGCTAAAGGGCGTTGCTCGACCTAACCTTACCTAAGCTGCCATATTTACCCGCAAGATACTGCTCGTGTAATTAATTTAACGCTAATCCACTTGAGGAAGCTAAACATAACGATTTCCTAGTTTATTGTGTTCTTTAATACGTGCAGTAATTGTTGTGGCTGTGGATGTTCCTCCCGTAAGCTAAAGGGTGTGGCTCGACCTAACCTTACCTAAGCTGCCATATTTACCCGCAAGATACTGCTCGTGTAATTAATTTAACGCTAATCCACTTGAGGAAGCTAAACATAACGATTTCCTAGTTTATTGTGTTCTTTAATACGTGCAGTAATAGTTGTGGCTGTGGATGTTCCTCCCGTAAGCTAAAGGGTGTGGCTCGACCTAACATTACCTAAGCTGCCATATTTACCCGCAAGGCGACCTAACCTTACCTAAGCTGCCATATTTACCCGCAAGATACTGCTCGTGTAATTAATATAACGCTAATCCACTTGAGGAAGCTAAACATAACGATTTCCTAGTTTATTGTGTTCTTTAATACGTGCAGTAATAGTTGTGGCTGTGGATGTTCCTCCCGTAAGCTAAAGGGTGTGGCTCGACCTAACATTACCTAAGCTGCCATATTTACCCGCAAGGCGACCTAACCTTACCTAAGCTGCCATATTTACCCGCAAGATACTGCTCGTGTAATTAATATAACGCTAATCCACTTGAGGAAGCTAAACATAACGATTTCCTAGTTTATTGTGTTCTTTAATACGTGCAGTAATTGTTGTGGCTGTGGATGTTACTCCCTTAAGCTAAAGGGATTGGCTCGACCTAACCTTACCTAAGCTGCCATATTTACCCGCAAGATACTGCTCGTGTAATTAATATAACGCTAATCCACTTGAGGAAGCTAAACATAACGATTTCCTAGTTTATTGTGTTCTTTAATACGTGCAGTAATTGTTGTGGCTGTGGATGTTCCTCCCGTAAGCTAAAGGGTGTGGCTCGACCTAACATTACCTAAGCTGCCATATTTACCCGCAAGGCGACCTAACCTTACCTAAGCTGCCATATTTACCCGCAAGATACTGCTCGTGTAATTAATATAACGCTAATCCACTTGAGGAAGCTAAACATAACGATTTCCTAGTTTATTGTGTTCTTTAATACGTGCAGTAATTGTTGTGGCTGTGGATGTTACTCCCTTAAGCTAAAGGGATTGGCTCGACCTAACCTTACCTAAGCTGCCATATTTACCCGCAAGATACTGCTCGTGTAATTAATATAACGCTAATCCACTTGAGGAAGCTAAACATAACGATTTCCTAGTTTATTGTGTTCTTTAATACGTGCAGTAATTGTTGTGGCTGTGGATGTTCCTCCCGTAAGCTAAAGGGTGTGGCTCGACCTAACATTACCTAAGCTGCCATATTTACCCGCAAGGCGACTTAACCTTACCTAAGCTGCCATATTTATCCGCAAGATACTGCTCGTGTAATTAATTTAGCGCTAATCCACTTGAGGAAGCTAAACATAACGATTTCCTAGTTTATTGTGTTCTTTAATACGTGCAGTAATTGTTGTGGCTGTGGATGTTCCTCCCGTAAGCTAAACGGTGTGGCTCGACCTAACATTACCTAAGCTGCCATATTTACCCGCAAAACCTAATGACAAAGCGTTACCCGCAAAACCTAGTGACAAAGCGTCTGTGTTGGAGGATGAAGCAACAAGAAAAAGGAAGCTGTGTGATGGTTAAGGTACGGGTCCCGTGCAATGCCGCCTAGACATGACTTTTAGAATGACTATGATTATCTTATTTTTTATTTCCTCTAAGTTCTTCTTTGTATATACTTGCTCATCCTATCTGAAGGTTCAGTAAGAGGACATCATTACTACATCATTACATCTCCCTAGTCTTCCGTCCTCACTTTGGTTATACTTGAAATCAGCTTGAACAAACAGGAGTGACGCAATCATCTCCTTTTTTGTTTGTTTTCAAGTCGTGTTGAAATCGAGCAAATCTGTATATGTTCTGATTTGAGCAAAAGTGTAACGCCATTCGTTTTCTACAAACACCGTCACCTCTACAAACCTAACCTATTTACAAGAATGGCTACAAGTGGCGCGTTTGTTGGCCGACCGAATCTTGTCTTAGCAAGCACATACTACAATTTGTGTACACAGACTATCCACATTTCCTACCGTAACAGTCTTTATTTACCATCGACAAACAGAACGAGTGTTGTCTGACGGAAGAACAAATATATGCTGCCTGTTCTAGCGTACATGTCTCCGTTACATAATGCCCGCCATGTCTGATGCAATGAGAATGCGTACGTTTAATAGAATATTGCAAGTAAAAGAAAACGTTTCACAAATTTGATAAATGATGCCGAGAGAATGTCGTATGTTAATGTTTGGAGCCCACGACGCCGTGGCTATTGCTTGCACTAAGTACGGTTCACAGTCACGCCGGGTTAAATCGCCGTAGTTTGCGAAGTTTATACGAGTTGTTATAGAAAGGTAAAATGTAAATAAATATACACAGCAAACTTAGTTGAGTGATTACAATATGAAGTAGTGTATGCAATAAATAAGGGGTGGAACAGATGTTAGGTGATGAAGATAACGTGTCTCCGAGGGACAAGGCAGGCTGTGACTGTGGGTTAAAATAAAATGAGAAAAGATAGCGTTGATAAAATCAGTTCTTGTATGAAATCATAAGTTATCATTTAATGTAGGCTAAAATAGCTGTATACAGCGCATATATAAAACTATGCAGATGTGTTACAGCGTAACGCTAACTCTCTATCCATCGTAGGCTCTATCCATCGTGCAGTGACGTAGCTACAGACGTCCTATGACAAGTAGCAGCTGGCAATGACGTATCCGAAAGGCAATGACGGAGCTGGATACTAAAACGAGGATATTTCTGTCATGAAAGGACCTATGTGTAAGATTGTGAAAGCAGCCATACGGTGCTGCTTCTCTTCTCATCAGCGATCTGCAGATACTTGGTGCTGCTCTCGTCTTAGCGAATAGGTTAGTCCTGACATCGTTCCACCTTGTTGCCTTTCCTCCTGAACCTGTTGACAATTACTGGAGAATGTATCCAACTAGTGAATGCGACGATGGGCAAGGCAAGCAGTTACATATAAACACATTTACTGCAGGCCAAGATAGTTGGATCCAGTCACTGGAAGATTCATCCAAATTTGTTCCATCATTTGTATCTAGGTCTTCTTAAAATTGGTTTATTACAAAAAATTAAAGGTTAGGAGCTCAAGGCAAAAACTCCTACGCCCAATCCCTTCATTAGGTGTTTTACAAATAACGCGTGTCGTTCGATCCTTAGGGGTTAGGAGCTCGAGGCAAAAACTCCTACGCCCAATCCCTTCATTAGGTGTTTTACAAATAACGCGTGTCGTTCGATCCTTAGGGGTTAGGAGCTCAAGGCAAAAACTCCTACGCCCAATCTCGTCATTAGGTGTTTCACAAATAATGCGTGTCGTTCGATCCTTAGGGGTTAGGAGCTCAAGGCAAAAACTCCTACGCCCAATCTCTTCATTAGGTGTTTCACAAATAACGCGTGTCGTTCGATCCTTAGGGGTTAGGAGCTCAAGGCAAAAACTCCTACGCCCAATCTCTTCATTAGGTGTTTTACAAATAAGGCGTGTCGTTCGATCCTTAGGGGTTAGGAGCTTAAGGCAAAAACTCCTACGCCCAATCTCTTCATTAGGTGTTTTACAAATAACGCGTGTCGTTCGATCCTTAGGGGTTAGGAGCTTAAGGCAAAAACTCCTACGCACAATCTCTTCATTAGGTGTTTCACAAATAACGCGTGTCGTTCGATCCTTAGGGGTTAGGTGCTTAAGGCAAAAACTCCTACGCCCAATCTCTTCATTAGGTGTTTTACAAATAACGCGTGTCGTTCGATCCTTAGGGGTTAGGAGCTTAAGGCAAAAACTCCTACGCACAATCTCTTCATTAGGTGTTTCACAAATAACGCGTGTCGTTCGATCCTTAGGGGTTAGGAGCTCAAGGCAAAAACTACTACGCCCAATCTCTTCATTAGGTGTTTCACAAATAATGCGTGTCGTTCGATCCTTAGGGGTTAGGAGCTCAAGGCAAAAACTCCTACGCCCAATCTCTTCATTAGGTGTTTCACAAATAACGCGTGTCGTTCGATCCTTAGGGGTTAGGAGCTCAAGGCAAAAACTCCTACGCCCAATCTCTTCATTAGGTGTTTTACAAATAACGCGTGTCGTTCGATCCTTAGGGGTTAGGAGCTTAAGGCAAAAACTCCTACGCCCAATCTCTTCATTAGGTGTTTTACAAATAACACGTGTCGTTCGATCCTTAGGGGTTAGGAGCTTAAGGCAAAAACTCCTACGCACAATCTCTTCATTAGGTGTTTCACAAATAACGCGTGTCGTTCGATCCTTAGGGGTTAGGAGCTCAAGGCAAAAACTCCTACGCCCAATCTCTTCATTAGGTGTTTCACAAATAACGCGTGTCGTTCGATCCTTAGGGGTTAGGAGCTCAAGGCAAAAACTCCTACGCCCAATCCCTTCATTAGGTGTTTTACAAATAACGCGTGTCGTTCGATCCTTAGGGGTTAGGAGCTCAAGGCAAAAACAGCTACGCCCAATCTCGTCATTAGGTGTTTCACAAATAATGTTGTCGTTCGATCCTTAGGGGTTAGGAGCTCAAGGCAAAAACTCCTACGCCCAATCTCTTCATTAGGTGTTTCACAAATAACGCGTGTCGTTCGATCCTTAGGGGTTAGGAGCTCAAGGCAAAAACTCCTACGCCCAATCTCTTCATTAGGTGTTTTACAAATAACGCGTGTCGTTCGATCCTTAGGGGTTAGGAGCTTAAGGCAAAAACTCCTACGCCCAATCTCTTCATTAGGTGTTTTACAAATAACGCGTGTCGTTCGATCCTTAGGGGTTAGGAGCTTAAGGCAAAAACTCCTACGCACAATCTCTTCATTAGGTGTTTCACAAATAACGCGTGTCGTTCGATCCTTAGGGGTTAGGAGCTTAAGGCAAAAACTCCTACGCCCAATCTCTTCATTAGGTGTTTTACAAATAACGCGTGTCGTTCGATCCTTAGGGGTTAGGAGCTTAAGGCAAAAACTCCTACGCACAATCTCTTCATTAGGTGTTTCACAAATAACGCGTGTCGTTCGATCCTTAGGGGTTAGGAGCTCAAGGCAAAAACTACTACGCCCAATCTCTTCATTAGGTGTTTCACAAATAATGCGTGTCGTTCGATCCTTAGGGGTTAGGAGCTCAAGGCAAAAACTCCTACGCCCAATCTCTTCATTAGGTGTTTCACAAATAACGCGTGTCGTTCGATCCTTAGGGGTTAGGAGCTCAAGGCAAAAACTCCTACGCCCAATCTCTTCATTAGGTGTTTTACAAATAACGCGTGTCGTTCGATCCTTAGGGGTTAGGAGCTTAAGGCAAAAACTCCTACGCCCAATCTCTTCATTAGGTGTTTTACAAATAACGCGTGTCGTTCGATCCTTAGGGGTTAGGAGCTTAAGGCAAAAACTCCTACGCACAATCTCTTCATTAGGTGTTTCACAAATAACGCGTGTCGTTCGATCCTTAGGGGTTAGGAGCTCAAGGCAAAAACTACTACGCCCAATCTCTTCATTAGGTGTTTCACAAATAATGCGTGTCGTTCGATCCTTAGGGGTTAGGAGCTCAAGGCAAAAACTCCTACGCCCAATCTCTTCATTAGGTGTTTCACAAATAACGCGTGTCGTTCGATCCTTAGGGGTTAGGAGCTCAAGGCAAAAACTCCTACGCCCAATCTCTTCATTAGGTGTTTTACAAATAACGCGTGTCGTTCGATCCTTAGGGGTTAGGAGCTTAAGGCAAAAACTCCTACGCCCAATCTCTTCATTAGGTGTTTTACAAATAACGCGTGTCGTTCGATCCTTAGGGGTTAGGAGCTTAAGGCAAAAACTCCTACGCACAATCTCTTCATTAGGTGTTTCACAAATAACGCGTGTCGTTCGATCCTTAGGGGTTAGGAGCTCAAGGCAAAAACTCCTACGCCCAATCTCTTCATTAGGTGTTTCACAAATAACGCGTGTCGTTCGATCCTTAGGGGTTAGGAGCTCAAGGCAAAAACTCCTACGCCCAATCTCTTCATTAGGTGTTTTACAAATAACGCGTGTCGTTCGATCCTTAGGGGTTAGGAGCTCAAGGCAAAAACTCCTACGCCCAATCCCTTCATTAGGTGTTTCACAAATAACGCGTGTCGTTCGATCCTTAGGGGTTAGGAGCTCAAGGCAAAAACTCCTACGCCCAATCTCTTCATTAGGTGTTTCACAAATAACGCGTGTCGTTCGATCCTTAGGGGTTAGGAGCTCAAGGCAAAAACTCCTACGCCCAATCTCTTCATTAGGTGTTTCACAAATAACGCGTGTCGTTCGATCCTTAGGGGTTAGGAGCTCAAGGCAAAATCTCCTACGCCCAATTTCTTCATTAGGTGTTTTACAAATAACGCGTGTCGTTCGTTCCTTAGGGGTTAGGAGCTCAAGGCAAAAACTCCTACGCCCAATCCCTTCATTAGGTGTTTCACAAATAACGCGTGTCGTTCGATCCTTAGGGGTTAGGAGCTCAAGGCAAAAACTCCTAGGCCCAATCCCTTCATTAGGTGTTTCACAAATAACGCGTGTCGTTGGATCCTTAGGGGTTAGTAGCTCGAGGCAAAAACTCCTACGCCCAATCCCTTCATTAGGTTCTCCCCAAAATAACGTATATCGTTGGATTCTTAGGGGTTAGTAGCTCGAGGCAAAAACTCCTACGCCCAATCCCTTCATTAGGTTCTCCCCAAAATAACGTATATCGTTGGATTCTTAGTGGTTAGTAGCTCGAGGCAAAAACTCCTACGCCCAATCCCTTCATTAGGTTCTCCCCAAAATAACGTATATCGTTGGATTCTTAGGGGTTAGTAGCTCGAGGCAAAAACTCCTACGCCCAATCCCTTCATTAGGTGTTTCACAAATAACGTCAGTCGTTGTATTCTAAGAGGTTAGGAGCTCTAGGCAATGTCTCCTCCGTCCACGCTCTTCATTATTCTTAGTTCTTCTCAAATCTTTCACAAACACTGGCTAATGTACATCGGACCTGCTTTATTCATGAAAGCAAATTTATGTTCTTTTCTGGTGTAACTCAATATATTATTAGAATTTAGTATTTTCTAACTCTTGTTCGCCATTTTACAGAGAGTTTTCTATTTATTGTCATTAGCTTATATTTTTCACTCTTCCGGGCCCAGCAAACACGTGTTGGATGGGAACGTGATATTCGTACATGTCCTTTCCCGCGATATTTCTCGTCTTTTCGATCACCCCTATAAGCGTCTAGTTGTAATCTTGTTTAGCGTTGTTCTTGTGTCACAGGGCTTAGATAGGGGAGTATTGTTGTGTGCATGGCAATTACTACAGAGCATCTCTAGGAATAAGACATTATTTCATTGGCATCTTTAGGTCTATAAAGAATGCCTTGCAAACATACGTCACTGGCTAAAGTTTTCACTTTATCATCAACTAATTACTCCTTTCCAGGCAACACGTGGGCAACAGAGAAAGTAAAAACTTGGATGGAATGGAATTCTAGAAGAACGTGTTGCCGGAGTTACGGTCGCAAAAAGTAGTCAGAGCTATGCGGGATCTGTGCGCGCAGCTGCGGGCCTACTTTGGCGCTCCTGTAGGAAACTTTCTGCGAGCCAGTCTGCCTACTCCAACACATCTCTGATACAAAGTTCGTGACGTCACGTGACCTATTTCCTCGGAGGAAGACATTTACATGTAATCGTAGAAAGTTTAGCCCGAAGGCCCGCTCAGGGAGACAGAGTCGTGAGGCTTGCGTGTTGCTCACGGTGTGGGGGGACGGAATTAGGTTGCTTTCAACGACGGATAGGAAAGGAGTACAACTGATGAAAGAACCAATTCACTTTAAATGTAACTACCAGAAGCGTGATATAATCGTCAGGGTCGATTAAAATGCAGATCAAATGTTTTACACCATGGATACACACGTACAGAAGAGATACTGTCATGGCCGAATATACAGCGAGGAAACTGTAACGCAGGGGTAGTTAAATGAGTCTTCCGTGACTTTCACTCATAACCTAGGAATTAATGTCACCAACTATAACAACAAGAAATAATAACTACAAGATACGAGTTATAGCGTTAACACTTTCATAGAGGGTAGCTTCTACCCTCGTATCTCAATATACGCTAGACCAGCACGTAATACAGCTGGGAGACTTCTACGTTAATTCCTCGGTCTCTTATACAAGAAAAACTGCGTTCATTTGTTTCAGTCCTGTCTCTATATCTTGCTGTGACAGCGCCTCACTATCAAACTAACTAATGTAATGAGTAACGTCGCCCCGTAGCTACTTCCTGCTCCCTAGAACTATCCTACCCAGATAGGTTGTATATCTCCAGGGCATGCTTCTTCATATCTTCCCATTCATCTCACCCTTCCGGCTT
>JBAIZL010000005.1:732500-807500 GCA_036971475.1 Prosapia bicincta
AAAGCTATACGACAGAAAATAAGGAGTGGTAGAGTAAGATACTGTTGGGGACTAGAGATTAGGTTAAGAATGTAAGGCTATACGACAGAAGGTATGGTTATTTAGAGTAAGATACGTTTGGGGACTAGAGATTAGGTTAAGAATGTAAGGCTTTAAGACAGAAGATATGGTTAGGTAGAGTAAGATTCGTTTGGGGACTACATTTTTGGTTAAGAATGTAAGGCTATACGACAGAAAATATGGTTAGGTGGAGTAAGATAGGTTTGGGGACTAGACATTAGTTTAAGAATGTAAGGCTATACGACAAAAGAATAAATGAGGTAGAGTAAGATACTGTTGGGGGTTAGAGATTAGGTTAGGAATGTAAGGCTTTGCGACAGAAGAGAAGTTGTGGGAGAGTAAGATACTGTTGGAGACTAGAGATTAGGTTAAGAATGTAAGGCTATACGACAGAAGGTATGGTTATTTAGAGTAAGATACGTTTGGGGACTAGAGATTAGGTTAAGAATGCAAGGCTATACGACAGAAAATAATGAGTGGTAGAGTAAGATACTGTTGGGGACTAGAGATTAGGTTAAGAATGTAAAGCTATACGACAGAAAATAAGGAGTGGTAGAGTAAGATACGTTTGGGGACTAGAGATTAGGTTAAGAATGCAAGGCTATACGACAGAAGGTAAGGTTATTTAGAGTAAGATACGTTTGGAGACTAGAGATTAGGTTAAGAATGTAAAGCTATACGACAGAAAATAAGGAGTGGTAGAGTAAGATACTGTTGGGGACTAGAGATTAGGTTAAGAATGTAAAGCTATACGACAGAAAATAAGGAGTGGTATAGTACGATACTTTTGGGGAATAGAGATTAGGTTAAGAATGCAAGGCTATTCGACAGAAGGTAAGGTTATTTAGAGTAAGATACGTTTGGAGACTAGAGATTAGGTTAAGAATGTAAAGCTATACGACAGAAAATAAGGAGTGGTAGAGTAAGATACTGTTGGGGACTAGAGATTAGGTTAAGAATGTAAAGCTATACGACAGAAAATAAGGAGTGGTAGAGTAAGATACTGTTTGGGACTAGAGATTAGGTTAAGAATGTAAAGCTATACGACAGAAAATAAGGAGTTGTAGAGTAAGATACGTTTGGGGACTAGAGATTAGGTTAAGAATGCAAGGCTATACGACAGAAGGTAAGGTTATTTAGAGTAAGATACGTTTGGAGACTAGAGATTAGGTTAAGAATGTAAAGCTATACGACAGAAAATAAGGAGTGGTAGAGTAAGATACGTTTGGGGACTAGAGATTAGGTTAAGAATGCAAGGCTATACGACAGAAGGTAAGGTTATTTAGAGTAAGATACGTTTGGAGACTAGAGATTAGGTTAAGAATTTAAGGCTATACGACAGAAAGTAAGGTTATTTAGAGTAAGATACGTTTGGGGACTAGAGATTAGGTTAAGAATGTAAAGCTATACGACAGAAAATAAGGAGTGGTAGAGTAAGATACTGTTGGGGACTAGAGATTAGGTTAAGAATGCAAGGCTATACGACAGAAGGTAAGGTTATTTAGAGTAAGATACGTTTGGGGACTAGAGATTAGGTTAAGTATGTAAAGCTATACGACAGAAAATAAGGAGTTGTAGAGTAAGATACGTTTGGGGACTAGAGATTAGGTTAAGAATGCAAGGCTATACGACAGAAGGTAAGGTTATTAAGAGTAAGATACGTTTGGGGACTAGAGATTAGGTTAAGAATGTAAAGCTATACGACAGAAAATAAGGAGTGGTAGAGTGAGATACGTTTGGGGACTAGAGATTAGGTTAAGAATGCAAGGCTATACGACAGAAGGTAAGGTTATTTAGAGTAAGATACGTTTGGAGACTAGAGATTAGGTTAAGAATTTAAGGCTATACGACAGAAAGTAAGGTTATTTAGAGTAAGATACGTTTGGGGACTAGAGATTAGGTTAAGAATGTAAAGTTATACGACAGAAAATAAGGAGTGGTAGAGTAAGATACTGTTGGGGACTAGAGATTAGGTTAAGAATGCAAGGCTATACGACAGAAGGTAAGGTTATTTAGAGTAGGATACTTTTGGGGACTAGAGACTTGGTTAAGAATGTAAAGCTATACGACAGAAAATAAGGAGTGGTAGAGTAAGATACGTTTGGGGACTAGAGATTAGGTTAAGAATGCAAGGCTATACGACAGAAGGTAAGGTTATTTAGAGTAAGATACGTTTGGAGACTAGAGATTTGGTTAAGAATGCAAGGCTATACGACAGAAGGTAAGGTTATTTAGAGTAAGATACGTTTGGGGACTAGAGACTTGGTTAAGAATGTAAAGCTATACGACAGAAAATAAGGAGTGGTAGAGTAAGATACGTTTGGGGACTAGAGATTAGGTTAAGAATGCAAGGCTATACGACAGAAGGTACGGTTATTTAGAGTAAGATACGTTTGGAGGCTAGAGATTAGGTTAAGAATGTAAAGCTATACGACAGAATTTATGGTTATTTAGAGTAAGATACGTTTGGGGACTAGAGATTAGGTTAAGAATGTAAAGCTATACGACAGAAGGTATGGTTATTTAGAGTAAGATACGTTTGGAGACTAGAGATTAGGTTAAGAATGCAAGGCTATACGACAGGAGGTAAGGTTATTTAGAGTAAGATACGTTTGGAGACTAGAGATTAGGTTAAGAATGCAAGGCTATACGACAGAAGGTACGGTTATTTAGAGTAAGATACGTTTGGGGACTAGAGATTAGGTTAAGAATGTAAAGCTATACGACAGAATATAAGGAGTGGTAGAGTAAGATACTGTTGGGGACTAGAGATTGGTTTAAGAATGTAAAGCTATACGACAGAAAATAAGGAGTGGTAGAGTAAGATACTGTTGGGGACTAGAGATTAGGTTAAGAATGTAAAGCTATACGGCAGAAAATAAGGAGTGGTATAGTACGATACTTTTGGGGAATAGAGATTAGGTTAAGAATGCAAGGCTATTCGACAGAAGGTAAGGTTATTTAGAGTAAGATACGTTTGGAGACTAGAGATTAGGTTAAGAATGTAAAGCTATACGACAGAAAATAAGGAGTGGTAGAGTAAGATACTGTTGGGGACTAGAGATTAGGTTAAGAATGTAAGGCTATACGACAGAAAATAAGGAGTGGTAGAGTAAGATACTGTTGGGGGTTAGAGATTAGGTTAAGAATGTAAGTCTTTGCGACAGAAGAGAAGTTGTGGGAGAGTAAGATACTGTTGGAGACTAGAGATGCGGTTAAGAATGTAAGGCTAAAACACAGATGATATAGTTAGGCAGAGTAAGATACGTTTGGGGACTAGAGATTAGGTTAAGAATGTAAAGCTATACGACAGAAAATAAGGAGTGGTAGAGTAAGATACTGTTGGGGACTAGAGATTAGGTTAAGAATGTAAGGCTATACGACAGAAGGTATGGTTATTTAGAGTAAGATACGTTTGGGGACTAGAGATTAGGTTAAGAATGTAAGGCTTTAAGACAGAAGATATGGTTAGGTAGAGTAAGATTCGTTTGGGGACTACATTTTTGGTTAAGAATGTAAGGCTATACGACAGAAAATATGGTTAGGTGGAGTAAGATAGGTTTGGGGACTAGACATTAGTTTAAGAATGTAAGGCTATACGACAAAAGAATAAATGAGGTAGAGTAAGATACTGTTGGGGGTTAGAGATTAGGTTAGGAATGTAAGGCTTTGCGACAGAAGAGAAGTTGTGGGAGAGTAAGATACTGTTGGAGACTAGAGATTAGGTTAAGAATGTAAGGCTATACGACAGAAGGTATGGTTATTTAGAGTAAGATACGTTTGGGGACTAGAGATTAGGTTAAGAATGCAAGGCTATACGACAGAAAATAATGAGTGGTAGAGTAAGATACTGTTGGGGACTAGAGATTAGGTTAAGAATGTAAAGCTATACGACAGAAAATAAGGAGTGGTAGAGTAAGATACGTTTGGGGACTAGAGATTAGGTTAAGAATGCAAGGCTATACGACAGAAGGTAAGGTTATTTAGAGTAAGATACGTTTGGAGACTAGAGATTAGGTTAAGAATGTAAAGCTATACGACAGAAAATAAGGAGTGGTAGAGTAAGATACTGTTGGGGACTAAAGATTAGGTTAAGAATGTAAAGCTATACGACAGAAAATATGGAGTGGTAGAGTAAGATACTGTTGGGGACTAGAGATTGGGTTAAGAATGTAAAGCTATACGACAGAAAATAAGGAGTGGTAGAGTAAGATACTGTTGGGGACTAGAGATTAGGTTAAGAATGTAAAGCTATACGACAGAAAATAAGGAGTGGTATAGTACGATACTTTTGGGGAATAGAGATTAGGTTAAGAATGCAAGGCTATTCGACAGAAGGTAAGGTTATTTAGAGTAAGATACGTTTGGAGACTAGAGATTAGGTTAAGAATGTAAAGCTATACGACAGAAAATAAGGAGTGGTAGAGTAAGATACTGTTAGGGACTAGAGATTAGGTTAAGAATGTAAAGCTATACGACAGAAAATAAGGAGTGGTAGAGTAAGATACTGTTTGGGACTAGAGATTAGGTTAAGAATGTAAAGCTATACGACAGAAAATAAGGAGTTGTAGAGTAAGATACGTTTGGGGACTAGAGATTAGGTTAAGAATGCAAGGCTATACGACAGAAGGTAAGGTTATTTAGAGTAAGATACGTTTGGAGACTAGAGATTAGGTTAAGAATGTAAAGCTATACGACAGAAAATAAGGAGTGGTAGAGTAAGATACGTTTGGGGACTAGAGATTAGGTTAAGAATGCAAGGCTATACGACAGAAGGTAAGGTTATTTAGAGTAAGATACGTTTGGAGACTAGAGATTAGGTTAAGAATTTAAGGCTATACGACAGAAAGTAAGGTTATTTAGAGTAAGATACGTTTGGGGACTAGAGATTAGGTTAAGAATGTAAAGCTATACGACAGAAAATAAGGAGTGGTAGAGTAAGATACTGTTGGGGACTAGAGATTAGGTTAAGAATGCAAGGCTATACGACAGAAGGTAAGGTTATTTAGAGTAAGATACGTTTGGGGACTAGAGATTAGGTTAAGTATGTAAAGCTATACGACAGAAAATAAGGAGTTGTAGAGTAAGATACGTTTGGGGACTAGAGATTAGGTTAAGAATGCAAGGCTATACGACAGAAGGTAAGGTTATTTAGAGTAAGATACGTTTGGGGACTAGAGATTAGGTTAAGAATGTAAAGCTATACGACAGAAAATAAGGAGTGGTAGAGTAAGATACTGTTGGGGACTAGAGATTAGGTTAAGAATGTAAGGCTATACGACAGAAGGTATGGTTATTTAGAGTAAGATACGTTTGGGGACTAGAGATTAGGTTAAGAATGTAAGGCTTTAAGACAGAAGATATGGTTAGGTAGAGTAAGATTCGTTTGGGGACTACATTTTTGGTTAAGAATGTAAGGCTATACGACAGAAAATATGGTTAGGTGGAGTAAGATAGGTTTGGGGACTAGACATTAGTTTAAGAATGTAAGGCTATACGACAAAAGAATAAATGAGGTAGAGTAAGATACTGTTGGGGGTTAGAGATTAGGTTAGGAATGTAAGGCTTTGCGACAGAAGAGAAGTTGTGGGAGAGTAAGATACTGTTGGAGACTAGAGATTAGGTTAAGAATGTAAGGCTATACGACAGAAGGTATGGTTATTTAGAGTAAGATACGTTTGGGGACTAGAGATTAGGTTAAGAATGCAAGGCTATACGACAGAAAATAATGAGTGGTAGAGTAAGATACTGTTGGGGACTAGAGATTAGGTTAAGAATGTAAAGCTATACGACAGAAAATAAGGAGTGGTAGAGTAAGATACGTTTGGGGACTAGAGATTAGGTTAAGAATGCAAGGCTATACGACAGAAGGTAAGGTTATTTAGAGTAAGATACGTTTGGAGACTAGAGATTAGGTTAAGAATGTAAAGCTATACGACAGAAAATAAGGAGTGGTAGAGTAAGATACTGTTGGGGACTAAAGATTAGGTTAAGAATGTAAAGCTATACGACAGAAAATATGGAGTGGTAGAGTAAGATACTGTTGGGGACTAGAGATTGGGTTAAGAATGTAAAGCTATACGACAGAAAATAAGGAGTGGTAGAGTAAGATACTGTTGGGGACTAGAGATTAGGTTAAGAATGTAAAGCTATACGACAGAAAATAAGGAGTGGTATAGTACGATACTTTTGGGGAATAGAGATTAGGTTAAGAATGCAAGGCTATTCGACAGAAGGTAAGGTTATTTAGAGTAAGATACGTTTGGAGACTAGAGATTAGGTTAAGAATGTAAAGCTATACGACAGAAAATAAGGAGTGGTAGAGTAAGATACTGTTAGGGACTAGAGATTAGGTTAAGAATGTAAAGCTATACGACAGAAAATAAGGAGTGGTAGAGTAAGATACTGTTTGGGACTAGAGATTAGGTTAAGAATGTAAAGCTATACGACAGAAAATAAGGAGTTGTAGAGTAAGATACGTTTGGGGACTAGAGATTAGGTTAAGAATGCAAGGCTATACGACAGAAGGTAAGGTTATTTAGAGTAAGATACGTTTGGAGACTAGAGATTAGGTTAAGAATGTAAAGCTATACGACAGAAAATAAGGAGTGGTAGAGTAAGATACGTTTGGGGACTAGAGATTAGGTTAAGAATGCAAGGCTATACGACAGAAGGTAAGGTTATTTAGAGTAAGATACGTTTGGAGACTAGAGATTAGGTTAAGAATTTAAGGCTATACGACAGAAAGTAAGGTTATTTAGAGTAAGATACGTTTGGGGACTAGAGATTAGGTTAAGAATGTAAAGCTATACGACAGAAAATAAGGAGTGGTAGAGTAAGATACTGTTGGGGACTAGAGATTAGGTTAAGAATGCAAGGCTATACGACAGAAGGTAAGGTTATTTAGAGTAAGATACGTTTGGGGACTAGAGATTAGGTTAAGTATGTAAAGCTATACGACAGAAAATAAGGAGTTGTAGAGTAAGATACGTTTGGGGACTAGAGATTAGGTTAAGAATGCAAGGCTATACGACAGAAGGTAAGGTTATTTAGAGTAAGATACGTTTGGGGACTAGAGATTAGGTTAAGAATGTAAAGCTATACGACAGAAAATAAGGAGTGGTAGAGTGAGATACGTTTGGGGACTAGAGATTAGGTTAAGAATGCAAGGCTATACGACAGAAGGTAAGGTTATTTAGAGTAAGATACGTTTGGAGACTAGAGATTAGGTTAAGAATTTAAGGCTATACGACAGAAAGTAAGGTTATTTAGAGTAAGATACGTTTGGGGACTAGAGATTAGGTTAAGAATGTAAAGTTATACGACAGAAAATAAGGAGTGGTAGAGTAAGATACTGTTGGGGACTAGAGATTAGGTTAAGAATGCAAGGCTATACGACAGAAGGTAAGGTTATTTAGAGTAGGATACTTTTGGGGACTAGAGACTTGGTTAAGAATGTAAAGCTATACGACAGAAAATAAGGAGTGGTAGAGTAAGATACGTTTGGGGACTAGAGATTAGGTTAAGAATGCAAGGCTATACGACAGAAGGTAAGGCTATTTAGAGTAACATACGTTTGGAGACTAGAGATTAGGTTAAGAATGCAAGGCTATACGACAGAAGGTAAGGTTATTTAGAGTAAGATACGTTTGGAGACTAGAGATTTGGTTAAGAATGCAAGGCTATACGACAGAAGGTAAGGTTATTTAGAGTAAGATACGTTTGGGGACTAGAGACTTGGTTAAGAATGTAAAGCTATACGACAGAAAATAAGGAGTGGTAGAGTAAGATACGTTTGGGGACTAGAGATTAGGTTAAGAATGCAAGGCTATACGACAGAAGGTACGGTTATTTAGAGTAAGATACGTTTGGAGGCTAGAGATTAGGTTAAGAATGTAAAGCTATACGACAGAATTTATGGTTATTTAGAGTAAAATACGTTTGGGGACTAGAGATTAGGTTAAGAATGTAAAGCTATACGACAGAAGGTATGGTTATTTAGAGTAAGATACGTTTGGAGACTAGAGATTAGGTTAAGAATGCAAGGCTATACGACAGGAGGTAAGGTTATTTAGAGTAAGATACGTTTGGAGACTAGAGATTAGGTTAAGAATGCAAGGCTATACGACAGAAGGTACGGTTATTTAGAGTAAGATACGTTTGGGGACTAGAGATTAGGTTAAGAATGTAAAGCTATACGACAGAATATAAGGAGTGGTAGAGTAAGATACTGTTGGGGACTAGAGATTGGTTTAAGAATGTAAAGCTATACGACAGAAAATAAGGAGTGGTAGAGTAAGATACTGTTGGGGACTAGAGATTAGGTTAAGAATGTAAAGCTATACGACAGAAAATAAGGAGTGGTATAGTACGATACTTTTGGGGAATAGAGATTAGGTTAAGAATGCAAGGCTATTCGACAGAAGGTAAGGTTATTTAGAGTAAGATACGTTTGGAGACAAGAGATTAGGTTATGAATGTAAAGCTATACGACAGAAAATAAGGAGTGGTAGAGTAAGATACTGTTGGGGACTAGAGATTAGGTTAAGAATGTAAAGCTATACGACAGAAAATAAGGAGTGGTAGAGTAAGATACTGTTTGGGACTAGAGATTAGGTTAAGAATGTAAAGCTATACGACAGAAAATAAGGAGTTGTAGAGTAAGATACGTTTGGGGACTAGAGATTAGGTTAAGAATGCAAGGCTATACGACAGAAGGTAAGGTTATTTAGAGTAAGATACGTTTGGAGGCTAGAGATTAGGTTAAGAATGTAAAGCTATACGACAGAATTTATGGTTATTTAGAGTAAAATACGTTTGGGGACTAGAGATTAGGTTAAGAATGTAAAGCTATACGACAGAAGGTATGGTTATTTAGAGTAAGATACGTTTGGAGACTAGAGATTAGGTTAAGAATGCAAGGCTATACGACAGGAGGTAAGGTTATTTAGAGTAAGATACGTTTGGAGACTAGAGATTAGGTTAAGAATGCAAGGCTATACGACAGAAGGTACGGTTATTTAGAGTAAGATACGTTTGGGGACTAGAGATTAGGTTAAGAATGTAAAGCTATACGACAGAATATAAGGAGTGGTAGAGTAAGATACTGTTGGGGACTAGAGATTGGTTTAAGAATGTAAAGCTATACGACAGAAAATAAGGAGTGGTAGAGTAAGATACTGTTGGGGACTAGAGATTAGGTTAAGAATGTAAAGCTATACGACAGAAAATAAGGAGTGGTATAGTACGATACTTTTGGGGAATAGAGATTAGGTTAAGAATGCAAGGCTATTCGACAGAAGGTAAGGTTATTTAGAGTAAGATACGTTTGGAGACAAGAGATTAGGTTATGAATGTAAAGCTATACGACAGAAAATAAGGAGTGGTAGAGTAAGATACTGTTGGGGACTAGAGATTAGGTTAAGAATGTAAAGCTATACGACAGAAAATAAGGAGTGGTAGAGTAAGATACTGTTTGGGACTAGAGATTAGGTTAAGAATGTAAAGCTATACGACAGAAAATAAGGAGTTGTAGAGTAAGATACGTTTGGGGACTAGAGATTAGGTTAAGAATGCAAGGCTATACGACAGAAGGTAAGGTTATTTAGAGTAAGATACGTTTGGAGACTAGAGATTAGGTTAAGAATGTAAAGCTATACGACAGAAAATAAGGAGTGGTAGAGTAAGATACGTTTGGGGACTAGAGATTAGGTTAAGAATGCAAGGCTATACAACAGAAGGTAAGGTTATTTAGAGTAAGATACGTTTGGAGACTAGAGATTAGGTTAAGAATTTAAGGCTATACGACAGAAAGTAAGGTTATTTAGAGTAAGATACGTTTGGGGACTAGAGATTAGGTTAAGAATGTAAAGCTATACGACAGAAAATAAGGAGTGGTAGAGTAAGATACTGTTGGGGACTAGAGATTAGGTTAAGAATGCAAGGCTATACGACAGAAGGTAAGGTTATTTAGAGTAAGATACGTTTGGGGACTAGAGATTAGGTTAAGAATGTAAAGCTACACGACAGAAAATAAGGAGTTGTAGAGTAAGATACGTTTGGGGACTAGAGATTAGGTTAAGAATGCAAGGCTATACGACAGAAGGTAAGGTTATTTAGAGTAAGATACGTTTGGGGACTAGAGATTAGGTTAAGAATGTAAAGCTATACGACAGAAAATAAGGAGTGGTAGAGTGAGATACGTTTGGGGACTAGAGATTAGGTTAAGAATGCAAGGCTATACGACAGAAGGTAAGGTTATTTAGAGTAAGATACGTTTGGAGACTAGAGATTAGGTTAGGAATTTAAGGCTATACGACAGAAAGTAAGGTTATTTAGAGTAAGATACGTTTGGGGACTAGAGATTAGGTTAAGAATGTAAAGTTATACGACAGAAAATAAGGAGTGGTAGAGTAAGATACTGTTGGGGACTAGAGATTAGGTTAAGAATGCAAGGCTATACGACAGAAGGTAAGGTTATTTAGAGTAAGATACTTTTGGGGACTAGAGACTTGGTTAAGAATGTAAAGCTATACGACAGAAAATAAGGAGTGGTAGAGTAAGATACGTTTGGGGACTAGAGATTAGGTTAAGAATGCAAGGCTATACGACAGAAGGTAAGGCTATTTAGAGTAACATACGTTTGGAGACTAGAGATTAGGTTAAGAATGCAAGGCTATACGACAGAAGGTAAGGTTATTTAGAGTAAGATACGTTTGGAGACTAGAGATTTGGTTAAGAATGCAAGGCTATACGACAGAAGGTAAGGAGTGGTAGAGTAAGATACGTTTGGGGACTAGAGATTAGGTTAAGAATGCAAGGCTATACGACAGAAGGTAAGGTTATTTAGAGTAAGATACGTTTGGAGGCTAGAGATTAGGTTAAGAATGTAAAGCTATACGACAGAATTTATGGTTATTTAGAGTAAAATACGTTTGGGGACTAGAGATTAGGTTAAGAATGTAAAGCTATACGACAGAAGGTATGGTTATTTAGAGTAAGATACGTTTGGAGACTAGAGATTAGGTTAAGAATGCAAGGCTATACGACAGGAGGTAAGGTTATTTAGAGTAAGATACGTTTGGAGACTAGAGATTAGGTTAAGAATGCAAGGCTATACGACAGAAGGTACGGTTATTTAGAGTAAGATACGTTTGGGGACTAGAGATTAGGTTAAGAATGTAAAGCTATACGACAGAATATAAGGAGTGGTAGAGTAAGATACTGTTGGGGACTAGAGATTGGTTTAAGAATGTAAAGCTATACGACAGAAAATAAGGAGTGGTAGAGTAAGATACTGTTGGGGACTAGAGATTAGGTTAAGAATGTAAAGCTATACGACAGAAAATAAGGAGTGGTATAGTACGATACTTTTGGGGAATAGAGATTAGGTTAAGAATGCAAGGCTATTCGACAGAAGGTAAGGCTATTTAGAGTAACATACGTTTGGAGACTAGAGATTAGGTTAAGAATGCAAGGCTATACGACAGAAGGTAAGGTTATTTAGAGTAAGATACGTTTGGAGACTAGAGATTTGGTTAAGAATGCAAGGCTATACGACAGAAGGTAAGGTTATTTAGAGTAAGATACGTTTGGGGACTAGAGACTTGGTTAAGAATGTAAAGCTATACGACAGAAAATAAGGAGTGGTAGAGTAAGATACGTTTGGGGACTAGAGATTAGGTTAAGAATGCAAGGCTATACGACAGAAGGTACGGTTGTTTAGAGTAAGATACGTTTGGAGGCTAGAGATTAGGTTAAGAATGTAAAGCTATACGACAGAATTTATGGTTATTTAGAGTAAGATACGTTTGGGGACTAGAGATTAGGTTAAGAATGTAAAGCTATACGACAGAAGGTATGGTTATTTAGAGTAAGATACGTTTGGAGACTAGAGATTAGGTTAAGAATGCAAGGCTATACGACAGGAGGTAAGGTTATTTAGAGTAAGATACGTTTGGAGACTAGAGATTAGGTTAAGAATGCAAGGCTATACGACAGAAGGTACGGTTATTTAGAGTAAGATACGTTTGGGGACTAGAGATTAGGTTAAGAATGTAAAGCTATACGACAGAATATAAGGAGTGGTGGAGTAAGATACGTTTGGGGACTAGAGATTAGGTTAAGAATGCAAGGCTATACGACAGAAAATAAGGAGTAGTAGAGTAAGATACGTTTGGGGACTAGAGATTAGGTTAAGAATGTAAAGCTATACGACAGAAAATAAGGAGTAGTAGAGTAAGATACGTTTGGGGACTAGAGATTAGGTTAAGAATGTAAAGCTATACGACAGAAAATAAGGAGTAGTAGAGTAAGATACGTTTGGGGACTAGAGATTAGGTTAAGAATGCAAGGCTATACGACAGAAGGTAAGGTTATTTAGAGTAAGATACGTTTGGAGACTAGAGATTAGGTTAGGAATGTAAAGCTATACGACAGAAAATAAGGAGTGGTAGAGTAAGATACTGTTGGGGACTAGAGATTAGGTTAAGAATGTAAAGCTATACGACAGAAAATAAGGAGTGGTAGAGTAAGATACGTTTGGGGACTAGAGATTAGGTTAAGAATGCAAGGCTATACGACAGAAGGTAAGGTTATTTAGAGTAAGATACGTTTGGGGACTAGAGACTTGGTTAAGAATGTAAAGCTATACGACAGAAAATAAGGAGTGGTAGAGTAAGATACTGTTGGGGACTAGAGATTAGGTTAAGAATGCAAGGCTATACGACAGAAGGTAAGATGATTTAGAGTAAGATACGTTTGGGGACTAGAGATTAGGTTAAGAATGCAAGGCTATACGACAGAAGGTAAGGTTATTTAGAGTAAGATACTGTTGGAGACTAGAGATTAGGTTAAGAATGCAAGGCTATACGACAGAAGGTAAGGTTATTTAGAGTAAGATACTGTTGGAGACTAGAGATTAGGTTAAGAATGCAAGGCTATACGACAGAAGGTAAGGTTATTTAGAGTAAGATACTGTTGGAGACTAGAGATTAGGTTAAGAATGTAAAGCTATACGACAGAAAATAAGGAGTGGTGGAGTAAGATACGTTTGGGGACTAGAGATTAGGTTAAGAATGTAAAGCTATACGACAGAAAATAAGGAGTAGTAGAGTAAGATACGTTTGGGGACTAGAGATTAGGTTAAGAATGCAAGGCTATACGACAGAAGGTAAGGTTATTTAGAGTAAGATACGTTTGGAGACTAGAGATTAGGTTAGGAATGTAAAGCTATACGACAGAAAATAAGGAGTGGTAGAGTAAGATACTGTTGGGGACTAGAGATTAGGTTAAGAATGTAAAGCTATACGACAGAAAATAAGGAGTGGTAGAGTAAGATACGTTTGGGGACTAGAGATTAGGTTAAGAATGCAAGGCTATACGACAGAAGGTAAGGTTATTTAGAGTAAGATACGTTTGGGGACTAGAGACTTGGTTAAGAATGTAAAGCTATACGACAGAAAATAAGGAGTGGTAGAGTAAGATACTGTTGGGGACTAGAGATTAGGTTAAGAATGCAAGGCTATACGACAGAAGGTAAGATGATTTAGAGTAAGATACGTTTGGGGACTAGAGATTAGGTTAAGAATGCAAGGCTATACGACAGAAGGTAAGGTTATTTAGAGTAAGATACTGTTGGAGACTAGAGATTAGGTTAAGAATGCAAGGCTATACGACAGAAGGTAAGGTTATTTAGAGTAAGATACTGTTGGAGACTAGAGATTAGGTTAAGAATGCAAGGCTATACGACAGAAGGTAAGGTTATTTAGAGTAAGATACTGTTGGAGACTAGAGATTAGGTTAAGAATGCAAGGCGATACGACAGAAGGTAAGGTTATTTAGAGTAAGATACTGTTGGAGACTAGAGATTAGGTTAAGAATGCAAGGCGATACGACAGAAGGTAAGGTTATTTAGACAGATGATATAGTTAGGCAGAGTAAGATACGTTTGGGGACTAGAGATTAGGTTAAGAATGTAAAGCTATACGACAGAAAATAAGGAGTGGTAGAGTAAGATACTGTTGGGGACTAGAGATTAGGTTAAGAATGTAAAGCTATACGACAGAAAATAAGGAGTTGTAGAGTAAGATACTGTTTGGGACTAGAGATTAGGTTAAGAATGTAAAGCTATACGACAGAAAATAAGGAGTGGTAGAGTAAGATACGTTTGGGGACTAGAGACTTGGTTAAGAATGTAAAGCTATACGACAGAAAATAAGGAGTGGTAGAGTAAGATACTGTTGGGGACTAGAGATTAGGTTAAGAATGCAAGGCTATACGACAGAAGGTAAGGTTATTTGGAGTAAGATACGTTTGGGGACTAGAGATTAGGTTAAGAATGCAAGGCTATACGACAGAGGGTAAGGGTATTTAGAGTAAGATACTGTTGGAGACTAGAGATTAGGTTAAGAATGCAAGGCTATACGACAGAAGGTAAGGTTATTTAGAGTAAGATACTGTTGGAGACTAGAGATTAGGTTAAGAATGCAAGGCTATACGACAGAATGTAAGGTTATTTAGACAGATGATATAGTTAGGCAGAGTAAGATACGTTTGGGGACTAGAGATTAGGTTAAGAATGTAAAGCTATACGACAGAAAATAAGGAGTGGTAGAGTAAGATACTGTTGGGGACTAGAGATTAGGTTAAGAATGTAAAGCTATACGATAGAAAATAAGGAGTGGTAGAGTAAGATACTGTTTGGGACTAGAGATTAGGTTAAGAATGTAAAGCTATACGACAGAAAATAAGGAGTTGTAGAGTAAGATACGTTTGGGGACTAGAGATTAGGTTAAGAATGCAAGGCTATACGACAGAAGGTAAGGTTATTTAGAGTAAGATACGTTTGGAGACTAGAGATTAGGTTAAGAATGTAAAGCTATACGACAGAAAATAAGGAGTGGTAGAGTAAGATACGTTTGGGGACTAGAGACTTGGTTAAGAATGTAAAGCTATACGACAGAAAATAAGAAGTGGTAGAGTAAGATACTGTTGGGGACTAGAGATTAGGTTAAGAATGCAAGGCTATACGACAGAAGGTAAGGTTATTTGGAGTAAGATACGTTTGGGGACTAGAGATTAGGTTAAGAATGCAAGGCTATACGACAGAAGGTAAGGTTATTTAGAGTAAGATACTGTTGGAGACTAGAGATTAGGTTAAGAATGTAAGGCTATACGACAGAAGGTAAGGTTATTTAGAGTAAGATACTGTTGGAGACTAGAGATTAGGTTAAGAATGCAAGGCTATACGACAGAAGGTAAGGTTATTTAGAGTAAGATACTGTTGGAGACTAGAGATTAGGTTAAGAATGCAAGGCTATACGACAGAAGGTAAGGTTATTTAGAGTAAGATACTGTTGGAGACTAGAGATTAGGTTAAGAATGCAAGGCTATACGACAGAAGGTAAGGTTATTTAGAGTAAGATACTGTTGGAGACTAGAGATTAGGTTAAGAATGCAAGGCGATACGACAGAAGGTAAGGTTATTTAGAGTAAGATACTGTTGGAGACTAGAGATTAGGTTAAGATTGCAAGGCTATACGACAGAAGGTAAGGTTATTTAGACAGATGATATAGTTAGTTAGAGTAAGATACGTTTGGGGACTAGAGATTAGGTTAAGAATGTAAAGCTATACGACAGAAAATAAGGAGTGGTAGAGTAAGATACTGTTGGGGACTAGAGATTAAGTTAAGAATGTAAGGCTATACGACAGAAGATATGGTTAGGTAGAGTAAGATACGTTTAGGGACTAGAGATTAAGTTAGGAATGTAAGGCTATGGGACAGAAGATAAGGTGAGGTAGAGTAAGATACTGTTGGGGACTAGAGTTTAGTTTAGGAATGTAAGGCTATACGTCAGATGATATGGTTATTTAGAGTAAGATAGGTTTGGAGATTAGGGATTAAATTAAGAATGTAAATCTATAAGACAGAAGATATGGATAGGTGGCTTAAGATACTGTTATGGACTAGAGAATAGATTAAGATTGTAAGGCTACACGACAGAAGATATGATTAGGTAGAGTAAGATACGGTTGGGGACTAGAGATTAGGTCAAGAATGTTGGGCTATACTACAGAAGATAAGGTTAAGTAGAGTACGTTAGAGTATAGTAAAGTCAACAATAAACATGTTCAGGTCAGGTTAGGTAAGGTAAGGTAGTAAAATAGGTACCTACAAACTTCTAAGTGTTATAAATCTGACACTGGTCGGAATTGTTTTTAAAAGTAATGGATTCTGAGTTCTGGCTACAAACCTTCCGTCCGTGTCTTTTCAAAATTCACCGATTTAAATCAATAATTCTTTTCGGATCCAAGCAGATGTAATTTTCTAAAAATATAGTAGAACTTACAAAGTTCTAATTCAATGACAATTAAAACTATGGCACCCTCCCTAAGTCAACGCGACTATTAAAGGTGTGATTAGGGACAGATTTCTCTTTACGGGTAACGGGAGACTTTAACGCACCGGTAACTCTGTACACGCAGCGACACTGAGCCTACCGGTTTCATTTGGCTATCAGCTCCGAGATTTAAACATATTTGTCCACAATTAGTGATACAGCCAGAGCTCATCACGCATTACACAAACACAGCCAACTGTGAAAGCAGAGCTAAACACGTGAGTGAATTATTGCAAGTTAATGGTCAATGTTGAACCGGCGCAATAGGGAACACTCTCTCCTGCCCAATCATTAAGTCACTTCACCATTGCCGAACCTATTTGCAATATGGAACAATGTCCTCTTTGTTCTCGTTCGACCATAATTACTAGATTTATATAAAATAAATAGATAACAAAATACACAGTTTTTAAAAACAAGAGAAAAAAGCGATTGAAAATAAAATACAAGTCAATATTAAAAATATGAAATGGAATAACTTAAAAAAGTGAATAATAACAATAAAACCTCAGCATATTTATCAATTACTGTACCTAAAGTACAAAATAAATTACGATGTAACAGTGTTTAATAAAAGGTGCTTCACTTCAAGACTAATATACATTCCACTATTTTACATTTGTTTCAGTAAGTAGCACAGTGTTTTTTGCCAAGATAATACAAACAAGTCTAATTACACTTTTTTGCTGTATTAGGTCTTTATATTTATATTCGTAAATTAGTTTTATTTATTTATGCGGGTGTTTTAAATCTATTGGCTGTTAGTATTCCTTGTCTAGAGATTACTATTAGGGTAAACGTGGTTAAACATGTATATAGGCTGTACACTACAGACTAAGACAAAAAAACAAGGCGCATTGTAGGCAATTTATTGCACAGAGGGGCTGTAAACCGTTATAAGACCCTCTGACAATGGTTAGAGTGAGAAGTTGCCCTTTATACCGAACAGGTAACGTATATCCACCCGCTTGAACGCGCGCGCGCGCATGTGTCATATGCAACATCCGGTATCGGTTATGTCAGATGGAAATATGCAATTTACGTTCAATGCAGGATGTAGTAGAAAAAGTTACAATGAAAGCGGGTTACGTTTACTTCACCTACGACTTCATGACACGACACTACGTCTTTAGAGCTCTCTAAGCAACGAAGGGGTCGGATTGGATTGGAGACCGAATAGTTGCACATAACTGTTTTCGTTGTTGATTATACATTGTCAGCTCTTAAAGGAGAACAAGTTAATTGGAATGATCGTATTACTTACCCGGTTGCGGCCCGTGTTTGGGTTTCCCTGTTAACTCTGACAGCTTTTCACTTTATATACTGTCCCCAAGCGGGTAGTCTACTTCATTACTTACCCGGTTGCGGCCCGTGTTTGGGTTTCCCTGTTAACTCTGACAGCTTTTCACTTTATATACTGTCCCCAAGCGGGTAGTCTACTTCATTACTTACCCGGTTGCGGCCCGTGTTTGGGTTTCCCTGTTAACTCTGACAGCTTTTCACTTTATATACTGTCCCCAAGCGGGTAGTCTACTTCATTACTTACCCGGTTGCGGCCCGTGTTTGGGTTTCCCTGTTAACTCTGACAGCTTTTCACTTTATATACTGTCCCCAAGCGGGTAGTCTACTTCATTACTTACCCGGTTGCGGCCCGTGTTTGGGTTTCCCTGTTAACTCTGACAGCTTTTCACTTTATATACTGTCCCCAAGCGGGTAGTCTACTTCATTACTTACCCGGTTGCGGCCCGTGTTTGGGTTTCCCTGTTAACTCTGACAGCTTTTCACTTTATATACTGTCCCCAAGCGGGTAGTCTACTTCATTACTAACCAACATTTGGTTTGATCCAAATGCTTTTTGAGCCCCTACCATGGTAACAATTGTAATATAGGATGAAATTGCGGTTGTAGCTTAGTGATAGCGCCATTTCCTCCTATGCATCATGCAGGGAAAGCAGCTCTACCCTGCCTCTCGTAAGCCATTCTTATATTGAGAGAACTTTAGACGGTATGTAACGCATATAAAATAAACACGCTAAATAGTCGTCGAGTCCATTTCGCTTCGTATTGGGTCCTTCTTGCAAACCCTGACTGCTTTTGAGTCCCACCTCGTCCTGGATACCTAGACTCTGTCCAAGAAATACGTCACGAACATAAAATCGTTCCACTTCCATTTCTCCTCTTCGCGTAACCATGAAACATTACTATAGCTCCACGATTATCACGTTTTGCTTTCTGGGATCTTCTATTCCACATGAAGAGGAAGAAGTGGATGCAACGTTGGGCCGGGATTTCTCCTTTCGTTACCCTTCAATACATCAAACTTGGGACAGTCATGAATGTGGAACAGAACGACAAACTACCCCACTAAGCACACAAAGTTTGCAGAGAAGCAGCCTAAAGGCATTGGGCTTTCAACACTTGGTAGTGTAGCCATAGAGCACCACCGATAACATCTTCATTAGTCGTCATGAAGCATACACGCCTTGCATAGAAGCATACTATATACATTGGACTTTCGACAGTTTGCAGTGTTCCTATCCAGCAGGCCTAGAGCAACAGTTATGCCCAACCATTAATATCCCAACTAGTCGTCTTGAAGCATACACACCTTGCATTGAAGCAGCCTAAATACTGGCCTTATAACAGTTTGCAGTGTTCCTATACAGCAGACCTAGAGCTACAGATATGCTTACCAGTTAACATCCCTACTAGTCGTCTTGAAGCATACAAACCCTGCATAGAGGCAGCCAATATACATTGGGCTTTAAGCAGTTTGCAGTGTTCCTATCAAGTAGCCATAGAGCTAAAGTTATGCCCCACCGTTAACATCCTCACTAGTCGTCTTGAAACATACACACCTTGCAGAGAAAAAGCCTAAATACATTGGGCTTTTAACAGTTTGCAGTGTTCCTATACAGCAGGCCTAGAGCTAGAGTTATGCCCCCCGTTAACATCCCCACAAGTCGTCTTGAAGCATACACAGCTTGCATAGAAGCAGCCTAAATACATTGGGCTTTTAACAGTTTGCAGTGTTCCTATACAGCAGGCCTAGAGCTACAGTTATGCCCCCCGTTAACATCTCCACAAGTCGTCTTGAAGCATACTAACCATGCAGAGAAGCAGCCTAAATACATTGGGCTTTAAGCAGTTTGCAGTGTTTCTATCATGTAGCCATAGAGCTACAGTTATGCCCCCCCGTTAACATCCCCACAAGTCGTCTTGAAGCATATACAGCATTCATAGAAGCAGCCTAAATACATTGGGCTTTTAACAGTTTGCAGTGTTCCTATACAGCAGACCTAGAGCTACAGTTATGCTTACCAGTTAACATCCCTACTAGTCGTCTTGAAGCATACACACCTTGCATTGAAGCAGCCTTAATACTGGGCTTTTAACAGTTTGCAGTGTTCCTATACAGCAGACCTAGAGCTACAGATATGCTTACCAGTTAACATCCCTACTAGTCGTCTTGAAGCATACAAACCCTGCATAGAGGCAGCCTATATACATTGGGCTTTAAGCAGTTTGCAGTGTTCCTATCAAGTAGCCATAGAGCTAAAGTTATGCCCCACCGTTAACATCCTCACTAGTCGTCTTGAAACATACACGCCTTGCATAGAAGCAACCTAAATACATTGGGCTTTTAACAGTTTGCAGTGTTCCTATACAGCAGGCCTAGAGCTACAGTTATGCCCCCCGTTAACATCCCCACAAGTCGTCTTGAAGCATACTAACCATGCAGAGAAGCAGCCTAAATTCATTGGGCTTTAAGCAGTTTGCAGTGTTTCTATCATGTAGCCATAGAGCTACAGTTATGCTTCACCGTTAACATTACCACAAGTCGTCTTGAAGCATGCAAAACCTGCATAGACGCAACCTATATACATTGGGCTTCAAGCAGTTTGCAGTATTGCTATCAAGTAGCCATAGAGCTACAGTTATGCCCGTTAACATCCTCACTAGTCGTCTTGAAACATACACACCTTGCATAGAAAAAGCCTAAATACATTGGGCTTTTAACAGTTTCCAGTGTTCCTATACAGCAGGCCTAGAGCTACAGTTATGCTTCACCGTTAACATTACCACAAGTCGTCTTGAAGCATGCAAAACCTGCATAGACGCAACCTATATACATTGGGCTTTAAGCAGTTTGCAGTATTGCTATCAAGTAGCCATAGAGCTACAGTTATGCCCGTTAACATCCTCACTAGTCGTCTTGAAACATACACACCTTGCATAGAAAAAGCCTAAATACATTGGGCTTTTAACAGTTTCCAGTGTTCCTATACAGCAGGCCTAGAGCTAGAGTTATGCCCCCCGTTAACATCCCCACAAGTCGTCTTGAAGCATACTAACCATGAATAGAAGCAGCCTAAATACATTGGGATTTAAGCAGTTTGCAGTGATTCTATCATGTAGCCATAGAGCTACAGTTATGCCCCCGTTAACATCCCCACAAGTCGTCTTGAAGCATACTAACCATGCAGAGAAGCAGCCTAAATACATTGGGCTTTAAGCAGTTTGCAGTGATTCTATCATGTAGCCATAGAGCTACAGTTATGCCCCCGTTAACATCCCCACAAGTCGTCTTGAAGCATACTAACCATGCAGAGAAGCAGCCTAAATACATTGGGCTTTAAGCAGTTTGCAGTGTTCCTATCCAGCAGGCCTAGAGCTAGAGTTATGCCCCCGTTAACATCCCCACAAGTCGTCTTGAAGCATACTAACCATGCAGAGAAGCAGCCTAAATACATTGGGATTTAAGCAGTTTGCAGTGATTCTATCATGTAGCCATAGAGCTACAGTTATGCCCCCGTTAACATCCCCACAAGTCGTCTTGAAGCATACTAACCATGCAGAGAAGCAGCCTAAATACATTGGGCTTTAAGCAGTTTGCAGTGATTCTATCATGTAGCCATAGAGCTACAGTTATGCCCCCGTTAACATCCCCACAAGTCGTCTTGAAGCATACTAACCATGCAGAGAAGCAGCCTAAATACATTGGGATTTAAGCAGTTTGCAGTGATTCTATCATGTAGCCATAGAGCTACAGTTATGCCCCCGTTAACATCCCCACAAGTCGTCTTGAAGCATACTAACCATGCAGGGAAGCAGCCTAAATACATTGGGATTTAAGCAGTTTGCAGTGATTCTATCATGTAGCCATAGAGCTACAGTTATGCCCCCGTTAACATCCCCACAAGTCGTCTTGAAGCATACTAACCATGCAGAGAAGCAGCCTAAATACATTGGGCTTTAAGCAGTTTGCAGTGATTCTATCATGTAGCCATAGAGCTACAGTTATGCCCCCGTTAACATCCCCACAAGTCGTCTTGAAGCATACTAACCATGCAGAGAAGCAGCCTAAATACATTGGGCTTTAAGCAGTTTGCAGTGATTCTATCATGTAGCCATAGAGCTACAGTTATGCCCCCGTTAACATCCCCACAAGTCGTCTTGAAGCATACTAACCATGCAGAGAAGCAGCCTAAATACATTGGGCTTTAAGCAGTTTGCAGTGTCCTATCAAGTAGCCATAGAGCTACATGCCCCCGTTAACATCCCCACAAGTCGTCTGGAAGCATACACAGCTTGCATAGAAGCAGCCTAAATACATTGGGCTTTTAACAGTTTGCAGTGTTCCTATACAGCAGGCCTAGAGCTAGAGTTATGCCCCCCGTTAACATCCCCACAAGTCGTCTTGAAGCATACTAACCATGCAGAGAAGCAGCCTAAATACATTGGGCTTTAAGCAGTTTGCAGTGATTCTATCATGTAGCCATAGAGCTACAGTTATGCCCCCGTTAACATCCCCACAAGTCGTCTTGAAGCATACTAACCATGCAGAGAAGCAGCCTAAATACATTGGGCTTTAAGCAGTTTGCAGTGTCCTATCATGTAGCCATAGAGCTACAGTTATGCCCCCGTTAACATCCCCACAAGTCGTCTGGAAGCATACACTTGCTTGCATAGAAGCAGCCTAAATACATTGGGCTTTTAACAGTTTGCAGTGTTCCTATACAGCAGGCCTAGAGCTAGAGTTATGCCCCCCGTTAACATCCCCACAAGTCGTCTTGAAGCATACTAACCATGCAGAGAAGCAGCCTAAATACATTGGGCTTTAAGCAGTTTGCAGTGATTCTATCATGTAGCCATAGAGCTACAGTTATGCCCCCGTTAACATCCCCACAAGTCGTCTGGAAGCATACACAGCTTGCATAGAAGCAGCCTAAATACATTGGGCTTTTAACAGTTTGCAGTGTTCCTATACAGCAGGCCTAGAGCTACAGTTATGCCCCCGTTAACATCCCCACAAGTCGTCTTGAAGCATACTAACCATGCAGAGAAGCAGCCTAAATACATTGGGCTTTAAGCAGTTTGCAGTGTCCTATCAAGTAGCCATAGAGCTACAGTTATGCCCCCGTTAACATCCCCACAAGTCGTCTGGAAGCATACACAGCTTGCATAGAAGCAGCCTAAATACATTGGGCTTTTAACAGTTTGCAGTGTTCCTATACAGCAGGCCTAGAGCTAGAGTTATGCCCCCCGTTAACATCCCCACAAGTCGTCTTGAAGCATACTAACCATGCAGAGAAGCAGCCTAAATACATTGGGCTTTAAGCAGTTTGCAGTGATTCTATCATGTAGCCATAGAGCTACAGTTATGCCCCCGTTAACATCCCCACAAGTCGTCTGGAAGCATACACAGCTTGCATAGAAGCAGCCTAAATACATTGGGCTTTTAACAGTTTGCAGTGTTCCTATGCAGCAGGCCTAGAGCTACAGTTATGCCCCCCGTTAACATCCCCACAAGTCGTCTTGAAGCATACTAACCATGCAGAGAAGCAGCCTAAATACATTGGGCTTTAAGCAGTTTGCAGTGATTCTATCATGTAGCCATAGAGCTACAGTTATGCCCCCCGTTAACATCCCCACAAGTCGTCTTGAAGCATACTAACCATGCAGAGAAGCAGCCTAAATACATTGGGCTTTAAGCAGTTTGCAGTGATTCTATCATGTAGCCATAGAGCTACAGTTATGCCCCCGTTAACATCCCCACAAGTCGTCTTGAAGCATACTAACCATGCAGAGAAGCAGCCTAAATACATTGGGCTTTAAGCAGTTTGCAGTGTCCTATCATGTAGCCATAGAGCTACAGTTATGCCCCCGTTAACATCCCCACAAGTCGTCTGGAAGCATACACAGCTTGCATAGAAGTAGCCTAAATACATTGGGCTTTTAACAGTTTGCAGTGTTCCTATCCAGCAGGCCTAGAGCTACGGTTATGCCCCACCGTTAACATCCTCACTAGTTGTCTTGAAACATACACACCTTGCATAGAAGAAGCCTAAATTCATTGGGCTTTTAACAGTTTGCAGTATTTCTATCCAGCACGCCTAGAGCTACGGTTATGCCCCACCGTTAACATCCTCACTAGTTGTCTTGAAACATACACACCTTGCATAGAAGAAGCCTAAATACATTGGGCTTTTAACAGTTTGCAGTGTTCCTATCCAGCAGGCGTAGAGCTACAGTTATGCCCCCCGTTAACATTCCAACTAGAGGTCTTGAAGCTTACACAGCTTGCATAGAAGCAACCTAAATACATTGGGCTTTTAACAGTTTGCAGTGTTTCTATCCAGCAGGCCTAGAGCTACACTTATGCAACACCGTTAACATCCCCACTAGTCGTCTTGAAGCATACACACCCTGCGTAGAGGCAGCCCATATACATTGGGCTTTCAACAGTTTGCAGTGTTCCTATCTAGCAGGCCTTGAGCAACATTATGCAACACCGTTAACATCCCCACTAATCGTCTTGATGCATACACACCTTGCAGAGAAGCAGCCTAAATACATTAGACTTTAAAAAGTTTGTAGTGTTCCTATTCAGCAGGCCTAGAACTACAGTGATGCCGTACCATTAACATCCCAACTAGTCGTCTTGAAGTATACACGCCTTGCATAAAAGCAGCCTAATTACATTGGGCTTTCAACAGTTTGCAGTGTTCCTATTCAGCAGGCCTAGGACTACAGTTATGCTGCAACGTTACCATCTAGCATGTCACTTCTAGCAACTGGCAGCCCGTTCGTTAGAATCACTAGTTAGCAGACTATACTTCAAGTGTGTGTTTTAGTGCTTCTAAAGTGAATATGGAGATGTCTATGAGAAATTTAGCCTGAAATTTAGCCTAATTATACGAGACTATATAAATAGGTGTTTGTGTGTGTGTGTGTGTGTCTGTGTGTGTTTGTATGTATGGGTGTGTGTGTGTGTGTGTGTGAGTGTATATGTATGTGTGTGTGTGTGTGTGTGTGTGTGTGTGTGTGTGTGTGTGTGTGTGTGTGTGTGTGTGTGTGTGTGTGTGTGTGTGTGTGTGTGTGTGTGTGTGTGTTGCAACGGGCTAAAATGTTACTAGTTTTAAAAATACTTAACTAAGCGAATACGTAATTGCTTAGTTACGAACGCGTATAAAAAAATTCGTTCCTTCTACGAAGCGAACCCTTTAAAATGTCACATTTTACCGTTGCAAATGAAATTTTAAATGTCATTAATTTTAATATGTTGTATAGTCAGAGTAGTGAAGTTAGAGCACGCGTGATAAGGCGCAGGAACAAACGTTCGGATGGGTTGATAGACGCCCGGAGGGGTGGAATATGCCTGGAGACGCACAAGCGGGAAAGTTGCGTTGGACGCGTTCCGTTTGGTTAACAAACATTACAAGACAATGCAGGGCTGAGAGCGGTATTCTCGTGAGGTTTGTAACCCTATATGGGGAGGAATCTCTGTTTCGCCGAAGTAACATCTATTTCGTGGCGCCCTCGATATTAGTTGCCGCACAGAAGAAATTTAAAACACAATTAAAGTCAGTCCAAAAGTAGAAAATGAACAGTGCCTTATATTAAAGTGTTTCAACAGTTAGAGTCAAAGTTAGCTGGATTCAATTACAAAATTAAATTTTGAAGAGAGTAGGCCTACAGTCAACAGTTAGTTTAAACAAAGGATAAATTAAAACCGAAGTGAAATTAGTTTTAAAAAATAGAAACAGTGTTACACAAATTTTAAGGAAGTAGATCCAGAATTTTAAAATTAAAACAAAAATAAAGAAGCTTAATTTCTCGCGAAAGGTGTGACGCCAATTCTATACCCAAGATGGCCAGCTGCAACGGAGGGAGAAAGCCATGGGACCAGGAAGAAGAATTAATTCCAATAAGGTCAGATTTTAGCTTCTCTCTCTCTCTAAGAGATTAAAATTTTATGATGAATTTTTTGGGTAACGTTGAAAATTTTTAATTTAAATAAATTTTCAAAACCTGTAAATGCGATTTGAATAGTGATTTTGTTCAGGAGGAATGTGGAGGGGATAGCGATAGTTTGTGGTAGCTACCGAACTCAAAATGGCGGACTTCTCTTTTCAGGGTTAACAGATAATAATAAAAATATTTTGAAATAACTTTGAGAATTATAAACAAAGTAAAGACAGTTTTGAACATAAATACTTTAGGGCAGCCTTAGGACATGGCCGCTTCTAACGTAACATTGTTTAGAATAGATATTGACCCGGAGAGAAGGGTAAATGACAGAAAATAAATGGTTTCAAAATTATTTAAGAATTTTATAAAGGTTTTTAAAACAGAGAAAAAGTGTTAGAAAAATGACTCTGAAATTTTTGTTATATAAAGTAAAATTCAATTATGTCGGGCTTTGGCAAAATGCTTTATAATTAGAAAGTAAAACTTTGGAAAACAGATATGTGGGTTCTATGCATTAATTTTAGGTTATAAAAATGGTTGAATATATTTCCTGTTTAGAGATAAGTTATGTTTGAGGAGTAAATTTTGATGAATTTTAGTTGTTCTCATGTTGTTTTTAAATATAATTGTAAGAGAGATATAAAATCTTTAAAATTGTTTGTTGAAAAGAATTTTATTTTTTAAATGTCTGTTCTTTATTTGGTTTAAGGTACCAAAGTGAAATATTAAGAGTTTTCAAAATCAAAAGAAAGGATTGAATAAATAAATAAATTGAAATAGAGTTTAAGAAAATAAATTAAAATCTTGTAGAGAAACGTAAAGTAAATTTTTGCAATTAAATTAGAGGTTTAGAATTGTTTAAAACATTAAATAATAAATTTTGAATCGTTAAATATTAAAAAAGAAAGGATTATTATTGATTTTAAATTAAAATTAAATTTATAATAATTTTTTGAAAAAGGAGGAAGGTAAGAAAAGGTTTGTTTACAAAAGGACCTATAAGGTTTATACTGAAAGGTTAAAAAATTGTCAAGAAATTAAGAAGAGGTTAAAATATAAAATAATACAAACTAAGCTGTAATAGAAATTAGATTAAAACAAAATAAGAACAAAGTTTTTTACTAACTTACAAACAAAACAGTGATTATATTTATTTAAACAAATTTCTTACACAATCCTAAACCTCATGGCCACTAAGCCCTAAGATACCTTCAAACGAACACAGACATAATCAAGGTAGCCAAAGATTGGATCGACGCGGAACTACAAACAGGCCGCTTTAAATATACGAATACAGATAAGGTCAATATGTTACCAAAGGAAATGTACCGCCATCATCTCCTTTGTCATAAAGTCTCGAAATGGACCTTTACATAGTTCACCATTCTTGTTCTAAAACTTTCGCATTTAAGTCCCTGAAAGAGGGTTTTTGTGCGTTTTCCGGTTTTAATCGCCTTTCATTTCCCAGTATTTATTTTATGCGTAATTATGGGACAGGTTGTAACCACCTAAAATAGTTATTGTACTGCTACCTTTGGAGACTCGTCTCCTGGGGCAGGCGTGAAAGTTATTCCGTGGGACATTTAGGCTTTCATGTTGGCTACTCTGAGCCTATCACTGTTGAATACATGACAGTTATTCCATGTAAAGCATAGCCTAAATTAGGTAAAGATGAAATGTTTTTTTTTTTTTTGTAAAACTACGAAGGAATTTAAGTTAAGTAAAATTACCTGAAGGATATCTTATTATATTGGCACTATTACCAAAGACATATCTGCCCGTTACTAACAAATTAGGCTTTTTAGAAAGAGATAGGCCTACATCCGCTTTTTCCTTTAAGCTGGTAGCGCCTTTTGAGCACACGTGTATGCGAGCTACATGTATCTCTTGAATATTGAAGCTGAGGGTTTTATCATTTTCCATCTTGCTTGCAGGCAAGCACGCCTTCAGACAGTGGCGCACATTTCGATTACCAAGTAACCATCCTTAGAAGGGACTTATTTTTTGTACCTATGAGGATGGTTATTTGGTGACCAATACGTAGAGCCTATATCAGGTTAAAATAGAAATATTTGTAATTATAGGTTTTTGAATGTTATTTAATATTATTTAACTACACTTTATTCCAAAAGAAATAGTGATAGGTTTTCATCAATTTAGGTTCTCTATAACTTTTTTTCTTGTGTATGTTTGGAATTTAAACTGTTAAAACTTATACATTTTAGTATTTGAAAACACGTCATTTTCAGAAATTACTGTTTTAAAAATACAACTACAAAGGAGAATGTGCAAATTAAAAGTCATGATTTTGTAATGCCTAGTGACGTAATTTGTTCTAGTGTAAGTGAGAATACAAATGTATACATCTGGTCCTGGTGCAACTATAGGTCATCCCTCATGTGGCTCCAGTAACACATCTCACTCTCTTCCAAGCGCGCGGAAGTCCTTCGCCCTTGAAGAACACACGATCACCGAGGCGCCCCGCTGTACTCACGAGGACATACTCTCGAAGAATTAATTATACGCTAATCATGGCGGCTAGTTTATTGTTAGAGACGGCAGCGTGTTTCCGTTCTACTGGGCGCACAAGTCTCCGGCGCGGCCCCGGTTAATGACTCAATTATGGCAGAAACTGTCCTAAAACAACGGTACCCGGGCTGATTGCACGAACCTTGTATTTACGATACTCCAGCTTCAATCACGTTTTTATAGTTTGTACAGAGTCCAGCTGGAGTTAGTTCTATATTTACACACACAAACGTTTTTCTTTTCACATAATAAGTTGAGGCTTTATGGATATTATTTAAAATTAAAAAGGTAACCTAATGCAGTAAATAGGTAGTACGAGAACCTTAGCAAGCTAGCTCGTGGGACAATAAAATGATTGAACACCGAAGAAAGAAAAGCTGTCAATCTTAATAAAAGCATCCGACAAATAGGTTTTACTAAGGGCGTTTTCAGTAGGCCTACTGGAGCTGCTCCGAACATTTGCAGCCACAACGAAAGCACTTCAACAGAGGTTTGAGGTTTTGTGAGTCATCACGGATGAGTGGAAACAGTTTAATCGATGACTGAGTAGGCCTACATAAGCCGAATGAAGGGTAGGGCAAAAAAGTATAACCGGATTAAATACATACTGGAAATTATTAGTGAAATCCAGAAAACGGCTCAACTAAGCATAGCCCTATTGTTGACTGTAACTAATCAAGGATATGTGCTCAAAGGCCCTATTCAGGAGTATTCGAATCCTTAAAAAGACTGCCAAAAGGTTTTAGAGATTCTAAGGACATGAAAACATCATTATTTACAGCCTACTTGGCTGGGAATAGCCTACAGCTGGGCATTTATGGAGTTCCATGACCTACTTGGAAAACGATAAACATGGATTCATTTAAAGATTGCAGACCTAAAAGACCTGCATCTTTTACTAATCGAATTTTCTGGGTGGTTTAGTGTTAGGAATTGGTGTTGCTATGTCAAGACATAAAATACGTGCTTACCCTTCTACTAGTGGAATAACTTTTTTACCTTCTATAATTTAGGTATCAGTTCCTGCTATTATTTGTTTGTTTACTGCAAATCTCTGGGCAGCGGGGAGGCCCCGTGAAGACGTCTGCCCCTGCCCACGCGTTGAAGTCACCACGCATATTTTATGATCGTGTCCAAACTGCAACATACCGCGTAAAGTAGGGATGCCTGTACCGACCCACTAAAAGCAGGAGGTGATATGTTTTTTAGCCATACAAAAGTTATACAATCTATAACTAAAATAAATCGGTTTCTACTATAGAAAACAGCAGGAGAGATGAGTCTAGACGTATAGGCTATAGCCTATGCAATATGACATGGAAATGGCGTCTGTACAAGAAGTAACCTAATTGCGGAAGGTAGTTTGAGTTTAAATCAAGTAGGTTAATAAATTATGATTTTGGGCACTTAATAGAAGTAAAACTTTAAAAATTAATATTACAAGCTGTCATATTCCTCCCAATGGTGATATTTGTTTCATTTAATGGTTCTTTAATTTTTGCGAGCTGAATGTTAGGGCTTAAACTGACTTAGGCCTACTTTTGTTCTGTTCTTACTTTCTTAAATTTATGTTTCAAAAGGATTCATGAAAAAATAATTTTAATAGCCTATTTACCAGTAAAAATAGTCCCTTAAATGAAAGTTTATTCTATTCTATTCTATTAGGATACATGAAAATAAGTTTAATTGTGAATCTTATTTTAAATATAGACTAATTACGCCTTGTTCATTTCTAAAACAATTTTAATACTTCTACCAACTCAAATTTTGGTGTGGAATCTATATGACCCTTATTAGGGCCTATTATATAACACTCTTACAATTAAAAAAAAATATTTATTAGGTAGGTACCTTGATAAACCTAAAATAAAATTTTGAAATTAACAACATTCAGTAATCATTCCTGAATCGTAAGTTAAATTACGGCCTACTAGACATAAAGTGTCGAATTGTTAGTTGTAAAATAATTTTTAATGCTATCTAAAGGCAGAAACTAATACCCGTTATTTATAAATATTCGTAGTAATACATCTCAATAAAATATATATTAGTAATATTAATATTAGGCTATGCTGCGTAAAGATATCAATTTGTAGAAATCTTTTGGTGAAATAAAAACAGAAGACTTTAATGCTTTTAGATGAAGAACGAATTCCTGTTATTTATAAATATTCGTAGTAATAGCCTACATGTTCTCAATAAAATATATATTAGTAATATTAATATTAGGCTATGCTGCGTAAAGATATCAATTTGTAGAAATCTTGTAGTGAAATAAAAACAGAAGACTTTAATGCTTTTATATGAAGAACGAATTCCTGTTATTTATAAATATTCGTAGTAATAGCCTACATGTTTTCAATCAAATATATATTAGTAATATTAATATTAGGCTATGCTGCGTAAAGATATCTATTTGTAGAAATCTTGTGGTGAAATAAAAACAAAAGACTTTAATGCTTTTAGATGAAGAAACGAATTTCTGTTATTTATAAATATTCGTAGTAATACATGTTCTCAATAAAATAAGTTATATATTAGTAATATTAATATTAGGCTATGCTGCGTAAAGATATCAATTTGTAGAAATCTTGTGGTGAAATAAAAACAGAAGACTTTAATGCTTTTATATGAAGAACGAATTCCTGTTATTTATAAATATTCGTAGTAATAGCCTACATGTTCTCAATCAAATATATATTAGTAATATTAATATTAGGCTATGCTGCGTAAAGATATCTATTTGTAGAAATCTTGTGGTGAAATAAAAACAAAAGACTTTAATGCTTTTAGATGAAGAAACGAATTTCTGTTATTTATAAATATTCGTAGTAATACATGTTCTCAATAAAATATAGACTATATTAGAAATAATAATATTAGGTTATGCTGCGTAAAGATGTCTATTTGTAGAAATCTTGTGGTGAAATAAAAACGGAAGGATTTAATGCTTATAGATGAAGAAACGAATTCCTGTTGTTCATAAATATTTGTAGTAATACATGTTCTCAATAAAATATATATTAGAAATATTGATATTAGGCTATGCTGCGTAAAGATGTCTATTTGTAGAAATCTTGTGGTGAAATAAAAACGGAAGACTTTAATGCTTTTAGAAAAAGAAACGAATTCCAGTTATTTATAAATGGACTGTTAATACTAAAAAATGCTGTTAATAAAATATATATTAGTAATAATAATATTATGCTGCGTAAAGATGTAGACTATATTTGTAGATATCTTGTGGTGTAATAGAAACAGTAGAGTTTAATGCGTTTAGAAGAAGTACGAATTGTTGTTATTTATAAATAGACTTTTAATAGACTACTAAAACGTGTTCTCAATAAAATATATAATAGTAATATTACTATTATGCTGGGTAAAGATATCTATTTTTAGAAATCATGTGGTGTAGGCTAATATAGAGGCAGTAGACTTAATGCTTTTAGAAGAAGAAACGAATTGTTGTTATTTATAAATAGACTCTAACACTAAATTTTTAATAATAAAATTTAAATTAAGAATTGGGTCTTTTAATATTATACGGCATAATAATGCTTATTAATAGAACATATGTTGTCTAATATAACCAGAAGGCTTTATTGTTCCTAATCTAATACCAGTATTTTATAAAAATCCTTAGTAAAACATGGAATTAACCAAACTAAAATTAATAATGTTAATGTTATACTTATAAATATTTATATTTATAGGTTATTTATTGCTTAATGCAAACGGAAGACTTTAATGCCCTTAAAAGCGATAGACTAATGCCCGTAATTTATAGATGAGTTGTAGACTATAGAGTCAAAGTGCACTTGCTCTAATATTTTCCAAATTGAAATTATATATGAATCTTGTAGGAAATTTCGTGATGGACATGTGTCTGGATTCAGTTTGTTGCAAAAATATTTATTCAGAAAAAACAGAAATAGGTCTATTAATTCTATGTTCTTAAATAAATTCTTCAGAGGTTTCTAATGTTTTTGCCAAATGAGGTGAGTGGGAAAGTGCGGTTCGATTCTATAGGACTCAAATATTCTTACTAAAACATAGAATCAATAAAATTTAAATTAATAATGTTATTATTATACTAGATAAAGATTGAGATCTACAGAATTTATATTGTCTAATATATACAGGAAAAAATCTTCTTGTAACTAAAGTGTAATCCTCAATAATGAAATAAGTCAGCGTACAAAAATATAATCCAAACACTTCCAAGATAGCGTTAGGAAGGTCCATGTACCCTCAAGGTCGCTCAAGAGATGCAGTTATGTGTACTGACCAGTAAAAAAGAGGAAGAGGGAGAAATAAATAGAGGGGGGAATCTGGGTCTGTAGGACTTGATTGGATAGTATGGTGGGTGTAGACTAGAAGGGGGAGGGGGGAGTCATGGTGTATTGGCACAGTTCTAACAGGTAGTAGAGCAGTAGTGATGGCGTGTGAATGACCTGTGTGCCGGGATACTAAAACTCGGTTTATTTTAGTTGCGAATCTGTGATTTAAATTTACGCACCGTAAAATGCTCAAAGTGTTTTTAAGCCGTCTAGTTGTGGTTTGTGCTGTTTATGTAACATTCCTGAAGGAAATTTTGTGCTTTTAGTGTTATATAGTGTTTGGATTATTTTTATACTTCAAAGTAAGTTTTGTCTTTCTTTAGAATTAATGCTAATAAACTTTACTCTAAAATAGGTGTAATTATCTATTTTGTACATCAATGGATACTTTAATTTTAAATAGATACTGTATTAATTTCACCCACATGCACACATCTGTTTCGATATATAAATTTATGTAAAAAAATTAATTGCTTTTATTATAGGCTGTAAAAGTAGAGAACAGTTTTGTATATATTCTGCAAAGAGCAAAGATATTAATTATAACGTGGCGAATGTTTCTATCCGGCAGAAAAGTCACTGTTTTTAAGAGCAAAGATATTAATTATAACGTGGCGAATGTTTCTATCCGGCAGAAAAGTTACTGTTTTTAAGAGCAAAGATATTAATTATAACGTGGCGAATGTTTCTATCCGGCAGAAAAGTCACTGTTTTTAAGAGCAAAGATATTAATTATAACGTGGCGAATGTTTCTATCCGGCAGAAAAGTCACTGTTTTTAAGAGCAGAGATATTTAAGCGTGGACAGACGCAAGTCAACAGGGGAAACGTTTAGCATATAGTTGTCCACAATGGATAAAGAGAGTTGGCCTCCGTCAGAGTGGCCACTGATCTAGAAATAGACTGCAACGAATTTAAACCGCCTGCTTGTTACCAAGTTCTATTCAGTTGGACGCATTGTTAGACAATTCCCACTACACCATTTCCATTGCTGATTTCATTTTATACAAGAAATTGATTGCTAGAGAAAATATTTTTAAATATCTGATCTCACTAAAAATCTGTATTCTAGGCTACTCGAAATAAATAGAGGTTAATTTATTTAACATTGGAAAGCAGTTTGTGATTGCTAATAAATTATTAAATACTTAGCCTATATCTGAATATTTTTCCTTTTATGTAAACAAAACCTTTTTTCTATTTATTTTTAGCGTAAAAATCCCAGCAAATAAACTAATAGTTTAATTAATTTCTCAAAAATTAACAAACAAGCGTAGATTGTCTGAGGCGGGTATTCATGTTGGCCTATAGGTTCTTTGTATAATAAAGTAGGCAATATATTCGCGTATTATTCGTGTAAACAGTTTAACTGCGCAAATACTAGAGCAAGGCTTCTGACATTCGTCTATTTCAGACAATAAGTTACGTATTAATAGCTTTTACGAGCGCTAAAATTAACACACGTTCACAAATAACAATAAAACAACTATGACAGTGAAGTATTGATACAAATATTAGTATAACTCGCTAACTTAAAACTCGCTAATTTGGAATTGTACAGAAAATGGAAGATCTCCTATGTAGTCAGCTTCAGATTTGTTATTTTGAAATATGCTGTTACTTCCTAACACAAAATCCTTTCATATTTATTTTGGGGGTGAGAAAAGAAAGACTTGAACAATGTTCAAAGAATATTTGTTTTTTTCAGTATTACGTTTAAGAGAAATACTGTAACAATCCCTTACCTTAGTTACACATTGGCTGCATAATTATGCATTGTTTCAAGCGAGATAATGGTACGGATACGGTCCTCTACGCGAGGGGCGCTGCGAGGAAGCATTGGTGCTGGTGCGGATACGGTCTCCTACGCGAGGGGCGCTGCGAAGAAGCATTGGTGGTGGTGCGGATACGGTCGTCTACGCGAGGGGCGCTGCGAGGAAGCATTGGTGCTGGTGCGGATACGGTCTCCTACGCGAGGGGCGCTGCGAGGAAGCATTGGTGGTGGTGCGGATACGGTCTCCTACGCGAGGGGCGCTGCGAGGAAGCATTGGTGGTGGTGCGGATACGGTCGTCTACGCGAGGGGCGCTGCGAGGAAGCATTTGTGCTGGTGCGGATAAGGTCTCCTACGCGAGGGGCGCTGCGAGGAAGCATTGGTGCTGGTGCGGATACGGTCTTCTACGCGAGGGGCGCTGCGAGGAATCATTGGTGCTGGTGCGGATAAGGTTTCCTACGCGAGGGGCGCTGCGAGGAAGCATTGGTGCTGGTGCGGATACGGTCCTCTACGCGAGGGGCGCTGCGATTAAGCATTGGTGCTGGTGCGGATACGGTCCTCTACGCGAGGGACGCTGCGAGGAAGCATTGGTGCTGGTGCGGATACGTTCCTCTACGCGAGGGGCGCTGTGAGGAAGGATTGGTGCTGGTGCGGATACGGTCCTCTACGCGAGGGGCGCTGCGAGGAAGCATTGGTGCTGGTGCGACTACGGTCTCCTACGCGAGGGACGCTGCGAGGAAGCATTGGTGCTGGTGCGGATACGGTCCTCTACGCGAGGGGCGCTGCAAGGAAGCATTGGTGCTGGTGCGGATAAGGTCTCCTACGCGAGGGGCGCTGCGAGGAAGCATTGGTGCCGGTGCGGATACGGTCTCCTACGCGAGGGGCGCTGCGAGAAAGCATTGGTGCTGGTGCGGATACGGTCCTCTACGCGAGGGGCGCTGCGATTAAGCATTGGTGCTGGTTCGGATACGGTCCTCTACGTGAGGGACGCTGCGAGGAAGCATTGGTGCTGGTGCGGATACGTTCCTCTACGCGAGGGGCGATGCGAGGAAGGATTGGTGCTGGTGCGGATACGGTCCTCTACGCGAGGGGCGCTGCGAGGAAGCATTGGTGCTGGTGCGACTACGGTCTCCTACGCGAGGGACGCTGCGAGAAAGCATTGGTGCTGGTGCGGATACGGTCCTCTACGCGAGGGGCGCTGCGAGGAAGCATTGGTGCTGGTACGGATACGGTCCTCTACGCGAGGGGCGCTGCGAGGAAGCATTGGTGCTGGTGCGGATACGGTCTCCTACGCGAGGGGCGCTGCGAGGAAGCATTGGTGGTGGTGCGGATATGGTCGTCTACGCGAGGGGCGCTGCGAGGAAGCATTTGTGCTGGTGCAAATACGGTCCTCTACGCGAGGGGCGCTGCGAGGAAGCATTGGTGCTGGTGCGGATACGGTCTCCTACGCGAGGGGCGCTGCGAGGAAGCATTGGTGGTGGTGCGGATACGGTCGTCTACGCGAGGGGCGCTGCGAGGAAGCATTTGTGCTGGTGCGGATAAGGTCTCCTACGCGAGGGGCGCTGCGAGGAAGCATTGGTGCTGGTGCGGATACGGTCTTCTACGCGAGGGGCGCTGCGAGGAATCATTGGTGCTGGTGCGGATAAGGTTTCCTACGCGAGGGGCGCTGCGAGGAAGCATTGGTGCTGGTGCGGATACGGTCCTCTACGCGAGGGGCGCTGCGATTAAGCATTGGTGGTGGTGCGGATACGGTCCTCTACGCGAGGGACGCTGCGAGGAAGCATTGGTGCTGGTGCGGATACGTTCCTCTACGCGAGGGGCGCTGTGAGGAAGGATTGGTGCTGGTGCGGATACGGTCCTCTACGCGAGGGGCGCTGCGAGGAAGCATTGGTGCTGGTGCGACTACGGTCTCCTACGCGAGGGACGCTGCGAGAAAGCATTGGTGCTGGTGCGGATACGGTCCTCTACGCGAGGGGCGCTGCGAGGAAGCATTGGTGCTGGTGCGGATACGGTCCTCTACGCGAGGGGCGCTGCGAGGAAGCATTGGTGCTGGTGCGGATAAGGTCTCCTACGCGAGGGGCGCTGCGAGGAAGCATTGGTGCCGGTGCGGATACGGTCTCCTACGCGAGGGGCGCTGCGAGAAAGCATTGGTGCTGGTGCGGATACGGTCCTCTACGCGAGGGGCGCTGCGATTAAGCATTGGTGCTGGTTCGGATACGGTCCTCTACGTGAGGGACGCTGCGAGGAAGCATTGGTGCTGGTGCGGATACGTTCCTCTACGCGAGGGGCGATGCGAGGAAGGATTGGTGCTGGTGCGGATACGGTCCTCTACGCGAGGGGCGCTGCGAGGAAGCATTGGTGCTGGTGCGACTACGGTCTCCTACGCGAGGGACGCTGCGAGAAAGCATTGGTGCTGGTGCGGATACGGTCCTCTACGCGAGGGGCGCTGCGAGGAAGCATTGGTGCTGGTGCGGATACGGTCCTCTACGCGAGGGGCGCTGCGAGGAAGCATTGGTGCTGGTGCGGATAAGGTCTTCTACGCGAGGGGCGCTGCGAGGACGCATTGGTGCCGGTGCGGATACGGTCTCCTACGCGAGGGGCGCTGCGAGAAAGCATTGGTGCTGGTGCGGATACGGTCCTCTACGCGAGGGGCGCTGCGAGGAAGCATTGGTGCTGGTGCGGATAAGGTCTCCTACGCGAGGGGCGCTGCGAGGAAGCATTGGTGCCGGTGCGGATAAGGTCTCCTACGCGAGGGGCGCTGCGAGGAAGCATTGGTGCCGGTGCGGATACGGTCTCCTACGCGAGGGGCGCTACGAGGAAGCATTGGTGCCGGTGCGGATACGGTCTCCTACGCGAGAGGTGCTACGAGGAAGCATATGTGGAGGCTGCATATTTGCGAAATACAAGTGACTCCTTGGGAATATCGCTGGAAGAGAGGATGAAGAGGTCACGCACACTAATGTAATATATTATTGTAATATTTTTATAATATTGTAGTTTGTGATAATAAAAATTTGAAGAGTGCCTTGAAAGCTATGTTATTTACAAGCCTAAAACCGGACTCTATTTAAATACCACTCCGTATCTACATCTCCATAAAGTTAATATTCATTGAGTAATTTTTAAATTTAGAATGTTTTAAAATAAAGACAAGATTTAATTCCCCGGTTGCGTTACGAAGAAGCGTTGAAGCGGTGATATATTGTAGGCTTACTTAATGTGCCCGTGGTGAGACTAAGTTCCCCGATACTCCTGGCTGGAGATCAGCGCTACGCACAAGTATAAATGTCTGTTCTCAAGTTTGGTGCGAGAGGGCTGCAATGATGCTGTGTGGGGCGAAAGCCTACTTAATGTGCCTGTGGTGAGACTAAGTTCCCCGATACTCCTGGCTGGAGATCAGCGCTACGCACAAGTATAAATGTCTGTTCTCAAGTTTGGTGCGAGAGGGCTGCAATGATGCTGTGTGGGGCGAAAGCCTACTTAATGTGCCCGTGGTGAGACTAAGTTCCCCGAAACTCCTGGCTGGAGATCAGCGCTACGCACAAGTATAAATGTCTGTTCTCAAGTTTGGTGCGAGAGGGCTGCAATGACGCTGTGTGGGGCGAAAGCCTACTTAATGTGCCCGTGGTGAGACTAAGTTCCCCGATACTCCTGGCTGGAGATCAGCGCTACGCACAAGTATAAATGTCTGTTCTCAAGTTTGGTGCGAGAGGGCTGCAATGACGCTGTGTGGGGCGAAAGCCTACTTAATGTGCCCGTGGTGAGACTAAGTTCCCCGAAACTCCTGGCTGGAGATCAGTGCTACGAACAAACATAAATGTCTGTTCCCAAGTTTGGTGCGAGAGGGCTGCAATGACGCTGTGTGGGGCGAAAGCCTACTTAATGTGCCCGTGGTGAGACTAAGTTCCCCGATACTCCTGGCTGGAGATCAGTGCTACGAACAAACATAAATGTCTGTTCCCAAGTTTGGTGCGAGAGGGCTGCAATGACGCTGTGTGGGGCGAAAGCCTACTTAATGTGCCCGTGGTGAGACTAAGTTCCCCGATACTCCTGGCTGGAGATCAGTGCTACGAACAAACATAAATGTCTGTTCCCAAGTTTGGTGCGAGAGGGCTGCAATGACGCTGTGTGGGGCGTAGGCCCACAGGCATAGACTGGTTACTTTCTCCTAGAGGTAACTTGAGCCATTGCTCAAGTATTCCTGCACCAGAACCAGTGCGAGAAAACGCCGGTTTCATCATCATCCATTCACAATAAATTCAATAATTGATTTAGCCTACTTTTATAGGGGGAAATCTTCATCATCATCATCATCATCAGTATCGGTCAGTAGTCTAGCATCAGTATCGGTCAGTAGTCTAGCATCAGTATCGGTCAGTAGTGTAGCATCAGTATCGGTCAGTAGTCTAGCATCAGTATCGGTCAGTAGTCTAGCATCAGTATCGGTCAGTAGTCTAGCATCAGTATCGGTCAGTAGTCTAGCATCAGTATCGGTCAGTAGTCTAGCATCAGTATCGGTCAGTAGTCTAGCATCAGTATCGGTCAGTAGTCTAGCATCAGTATCGGTCAGTAGTCTAGCATCAGTATCGGTCAGTAGTCTAGCATCAGTATCGGTCAGTAGTCTAGCATCAGTATCGGTCAGTAGTTTAGCATCAGTATCGGTCAGTAGTCTAGCATCAGTATCGGTCAGTAGTCTAGCATCAGTATCGGTCAGTAGTCTAGCATCAGTATCGGTCAGTAGTCTAGCATCAGTATCGGTCAGTAGTCTAGCATCAGTATCGGTCAATAGTCTAGCATCAGTATCGGTCAGTAGTCTAGCATCAGTATCGGTCAGTAGTCTAGCATCAGTATCGGTCAGTAGTCTAGCATCAGTATCGGTCAGTAGTCTAGCATCAGTATCGGTCAGTAGTCTAGCATCAGTATCGGTCAGTAGTCTAGCATCAGTATCAGTCAGTAGTCTAGCATCAGTATCGGTCAGTAGTCTAGCATCAGTATCGGTAAGTAGTCTAGCATCAGTATCGGTCAGTAGTCTAGCATCAGTATCGGTCAGTAGTCTAGTATCAGTATCGGTCAGTAGTCTAGCATCAGTATCGGTCAGTAGTCTAGCATCAGTATCGGTCAGTAGTCTAGCATCGGTATCGGTCAGTAGTCTAGCATCAGTATCGGTCAGTAGTCTAGCATCAGTATCGGTCAGTAGTCTAGCATCAGTATCGGTCAGTAGTCTAGCATCAGTATCGGTCAGTAGTCTAGCATCAGTATCGGTCAGTAGTCTAGCATCAGTATCGGTCAGTAGTCTATCATCAGTATCGGTCAGTAGTCTAGCATCAGTATCGGTCAGTAGTCTATCATCAGTATCAGTAGTCTATCATCAGTATCGGTCAGTAGTCTAGCATCAGTATCGGTCAGTAGTCTAGCATCAGTATCGGTCAGTAGTCTAGCATCAGTATCGGTCAGTAGTCTAGCATCAGTATCGGTCAGTAGTTTAGCATCAGTATCGGTCAGTAGTTTAGCATCAGTATCGGTCAGTAGTCTAGCATCAGTATCGGTCAGTAGTCTAGCATCAGTATCGGTCAGTAGTCTAGCATCAGTATCGGTCAGTTGTCTAGCATCAGTATCGGTCAGTAGTCTAGCATCAGTATCGGTCAGTAGTCTAGCATCAGTATCGGTCAGTAGTCTAGCATCAGTATCGGTCAGTAGTTTAGCATCAGTATCGGTCAGTAGTCTAGCATCAGTATCGGTCAGTAGTCTAGCATCAGTATCGGTCAGTAGTCTAGCATCAGTATCGGTCAGTAGTCTAGCATCAGTATCGGTCAGTAGTCTAGCATCAGTATCAGTCAGTAGTCTAGCATCAGCATCGGTCAGTAGTCTAGCATCAGTATCGGTAAGTAGTCTAGCATCAGTATCGGTCAGTAGTCTAGCATCAGTATCGGTCAGTAGTCTAGTATCAGTATCGGTCAGTAGTCTAGCATCAGTATCGGTCAGTAGTCTAGCATCAGTATCGGTCAGTAGTCTAGCATCAGTATCGGTCAGTAGTCTAGCATCAGTATCGGTCAGTAGTCTAGCATCAGTATCGGTCAGTAGTCTAGCATCAGTATCGGTCAGTAGTCTAGCATCAGTATCGGTCAGTAGTCTAGCATCAGTATCGGTCAGTAGTCTAGCATCAGTATCGGTCAGTAGTCTAGCATCAGTATCGGTCAGTAGTCTATCATCAGTATCGGTCAGTAGTCTAGCATCAGTATCGGTCAGTAGTCTATCATCAGTTTTAGTAGTCTATCATCAGTATCGGTCAGTAGTCTAGCATCAGTATCGGTCAGTAGTCTAGCATCAGTATCGGTCAGTAGTCTAGCATCAGTATCGGTCAGTAGTCTAGCATCAGTATCGGTCAGTAGTCTAGCATCAGTATCGGTCAGTAGTTTAGCATCAGTATCGGTCAGTAGTTTAGCATCAGTATCGGTCAGTAGTCTAGCATCAGTATCGGTCAGTAGTCTAGCATCAGTATCGGTCAGTAGTCTAGCATCAGTATCGGTCAGTTGTCTAGCATCAGTATCGGTCAGTAGTCTAGCATCAGTATCGGTCAGTAGTCTAGCATCAGTATCGGTCAGTAGTCTAGCATCAGTATCGGTCAGTAGTTTAGCATCAGTATCGGTCAGTAGTCTAGCATCAGTATCGGTCAGTAGTCTAGCATCAGTATCGGTCAGTAGTCTAGCATCAGTATCGGTCAGTAGTCTAGCATCAGTATCGGTCAGTAGTCTAGCATCAGTATCGGTCAGTAGTCTAGCATCAGTATCGGTCAGTAGTCTAGCATCAGTATCGGTCAGTAGTCTAGCATCAGTATCGGTCAGTAGTCTAGCATCAGTATCGGTCAGTAGTCTAGCATCAGTATCGGTCAGTAGTCTAGCATCAGTATCGGTCAGTAGTCTAGCATCAGTATCGGTCACTAGTTTAGCATCAGTAAAATTCACATTATTTCATCTAAGTTTAAAATCTGTGTAGCTATAACGTCCCCACTGATGATGATTAGGTCTAAGAAGGGAAAAGTCTAAGGGAAGGTAACATATAGAATATGAGTTAATGTTTATTATTTAACAATCCCCCCCAGCTCACAAGATAAGCTCGAATTCTGGTATTTGTGTGTATTGTGTCCATCCTAGTTGCTAGCTTCCGTCTTATACAGGTCTTAGCGTGAACAGTTACGTTACATTTCCTCCTGGATGGTACAAACTGATGTCACAGGCACGAGCGCATCCCGTAATGTTCCTGTTGTAATTTCCTCCTCATCTATGGTCTCCTACTCTAGCCAATGGAAGCTTGAGTTAAGGTCGAGATACGGAGACGTAAACAGGAGGAAAGGAAACAGAACGGTGTGCTGGCAAGTTTTATGAGGCCTACAAACACAATACGTTTACAGCGTACTTTGAAGTAATAGTTTCAAGGCTTCGCTCAAGGATGTGGCTATTATAGCCTACGAAGGCCAGGAAAGCACGGATAATACACAAAATAGACCTTACTCATTAGATTACAGGCCCTTGTGAGAAGGGTAGATGGGATCAGGTAGTACTAAGCACCGCCACTAGTACAAAGGGTAGTTTACTGGGGAGATCCTCTCGTAGTCGCTTGTATGACGTACTGGAAATCTCAATCGGGGGCAAGAGACATGTCTACTCGATAGCCAGAAGTTTAGAACTCATCAACTTCAAACGAAAAAAGAGAAATAAACTATAAATTTGTTCTGGTAATCAGAGAAGCTACGAAATGTAATCACTTTCTACCTCCTTTCAAAGAAACAAGAAATATGGCAGCAGAAGAGAACGGGTATCGTGTCTGAGAGTTTAGGGACAGTTACTAAGGAAAACTAAACTGGTTATAGAAGTTCAGAATAGTTGTGGAAACACTATGTTATATGCCTATCGACAAGTCGCTGTGATCGCATCCTTGAGGCGGCGATATTGCCTTAAAGCCCCCGTGAGGGAAACTTTAACCGAGCCTAGCTCAAGCTATGCCCACATTCAGTGTACACCGTATCTACGTGTATTGTATGACGCTTTATATCGCTTTGCACAGATACCATCGAATTCCTGCGCAAACTAGAAATTATCTTTAGGCCCGATAGTGGTCGCTATCCCCTCGGGACGTGACTTGGAATAACGGTATATATAGTGGCGTTTGCTTACTGCGGAGACAGTGGCGCAATCTGCAGTTACCGATGTATTGCCAACACGCCGAATACAAATTTCCCAAATAAATAACTCATAGCTGGGCATTAGCAATTAGAATAATAATAATAAATACAATCTTAATAGAGAACGTTATAAATGTTACAAACGAAATATATATATGTGTAATAAAATAACTCAGAGAGAGAGGAAATACGAAAGTACACCCAAGAACAAAAGGTAAAAGTGTCCAGGAAATTTAGCTACATACGGTAAATAAAAAAAATGAATGTGCTTAGAGGGTGCTGTTAAAAAAATGCCCACAGCCTATTCCAAAGAAGTAAACCTATATTTATTTATTACTTTAAGTGTCTGTTCCAGATGAAGGGCCTTGAAGTGTCGCGATAGAGTAGTGGAACTTGAATGAGGGAACAGGAATGTGTTTCGTAATTAGAGGTGATAAATTTAATGGAGGAAAAACAACCTATTTTTGACGAGATAGACTAGAAAACCAATGGAATTAGAGGAATAGTGTGGTATGTCTAGTATGGGGGTATGGGCTGCAAACTCTCGTAAATATGTGAGGGGAACTCACGCACGCACACGCACATTTCCTAACATTTCATATTGTTAGTCTAATACAATTTACATAGTTTACTAAGTTCAACCCTTTTAAAATAACCCAAATCACCAAGAAAGTTTAACAAATCTGTTTAGTTAAAAATCGCCTAACATAAATTTGTATGACGAGATACCTCGAGATTGTGATGGTTTTGCCAGCAATTTGGCCATCTATAGCGCCCTAGAAGCACCGCAGGTCAGCAATCGGTGAGCGGCAGCAAAGAAAATGCAGCCTAACCTATGACTAGAGCATCAGGAATGTCAGGATATCGAGAAGAGTACTAGAGGTGCAAAAGAAGCATCCGATGACCTTGGGAAGTTTCAGATATGTGTATAGTCATAGACCTCCATTATATCACTTGGAATACATTTACCCAATATATCGTCATGTCTTTCAACATAAACATATAGGCCTACTTTTCATATTCTGTCAGACCATTGCAGAAAGACAGCTGAAATTTATCTTTATGCAAAACATATTAGAAAAACTGGTCCAACCCTTACTTGAGGGGAAATATTTTCTACAGTAAATATGTAGCCTTACATTTCTAAAACACGTTACTTTCTTAATATCATAATAATTTTATTGTCCGAGAATAGTCTATGCCTAGGCCTACCTCCAACAGTGTCTACGATAGTGTTTCACAGTTCCCTTCAAGCTACCTTGCTCTATATTTTTCTTCAAATTCCAAACCACAGATAGTAAATTATCACAGATTGTCTTGTTACGTATGGACCGTTTAGTGTCCTATTTTATTGGTGAGATTTCAAATTGCCAAATGTTTGAATCATTTAAATACAAATATTGGTAAGTAACTGTACTTGTTGGTCCATGTACCGTTCATAACCCCATTTCTCTGCGAAACGTTCACATTTTAATATTAATTTTGTTCCTCTTTAAATAACAGTAGCTTAAATTATCTGAGTCGCGGTCTATCTAACGTTGAATAATTTAATACGTCGTCCCGCTGGTTTCGGTCTGTTTGTAGTAATTAGCATGTAGAATAAAATTGTTTGGAACAGTTTGTATGTGGTATGTAAAACTTTAATCCTCCCTCTCGTTCAAGTCTCCTTAATTATGCAACCTTATTGTTATTTCCTATTGAAGTCGCCAGAAGTGCGGTTGTGGGAACACATTAAGGGTGGGAGCATGGAACTCCCCTGGTTGACGTTACCAAGGCAAGCGCTCCCTTGTCTGGATGTGTACGAAGAGCGTTTTTGGGGGAGGATATTTCAATAAAGAAATTACACCAAGAACTAAGAAGGCATAGGTGTTACTGAAAATAGGGACAAGGATCTGTGTGTACGGAGAACGTTTTGCGCCATGCATGGTTCTTGTGAACTGGCTTTTGTAGCATACACATTTCGTCTTCTCGGATATCGATGCGTAACTTCACTTCTCTAGGACCGTGGAAGACTCTAAATCACACCACTCAATCTGGTCACTATATAGCTTACAATATGGAACACATACGAGGACAGATTTCATACAGTAAAAAGTTTAGAATGTACAAGAATGTAGGCTCACAGGTATGACTGGAAAGCAATCACAATAACGCGATTTGTTATAATTAGACGTACGTGAAGAAAATACTCGCGCACAGTGCTTCCGCGTCAAGTCGCGCTTGCGCATAACCGTATTGCTTGTTAAACTCCTTAACTCATGCCGGTGCTATGGAGTGGGAATCTCTCAGGTCACTCTGTTGTTACTTTAATCTTAGCAATATTCTACCCACCATGAAATATTAGGGATCCTCCTTATGTCCTTTGCTCGATACGGTTTTCATAGCAAAGCCATAAGCATTATAATGCGCTTTCGGCTTTACCATAAGATTTATCCACAAATGGCGGAGACGTCACTACTTGGTTGTCTGTAGTAGGTCCACAGAAATGTCACCCGGTCTAGCCGTCTACTCCTGGGTAGCCGCACTCCATACACATCGCGCAACCATCAGATGTTGACGAATGACCGATGTCGGTATAAAATTCCTCGGTAATTATAATTACCGACTCTAAGGCAACGGATACACGGACCCATTACCGCTAACTGGAGGCAATCATCATTAAGCAAACTTACACAGTTACGCCGGGCCACGTATCTCTACAGCTGTTTAATTTGCTCTATAGCTGAAGTCGTCAGGAGTCGTGATGTTCTTAGGAGGAGGTACTCAAGCCCGAATATCCCCAACATTCCGTGAGTATCTTAATACATGATAGGGCCTATATAAGATTTAAGGTTTCCTGGATAAACGTCCTTGTGGAGATTCTGAAGCAATCTGGAGAAGTGTTTATCTTATTTGGTCTCCATTGCCCAGTTATTTTAGCCGTCGGGGTTCTAAAGACAGGATGCAAGCTTTGCCGCGTGGGCGAGAGCCGCACAAATGTAAGGTAAATTCGTTTTGTCTATACTTTGTTGACATCCCAGGGGGCCCTAAATTTCGAAACTTAAATGTAATTTTACGATATGGTAATCAGGAAGAAGTTGGCAAAATATGAGAGACGCCTGCAACAGACTTAAAGTAGCTACATCTAGCCAACAGGGTAACATTTATGTAGGAATAAAGCTAACGCTTGCAAGAAATAACAGAAGCAAACTCTAAATTAGCATTTCTACATTTTTAACCAAAGAGAAGACTTTGGACAAAAGAATCGCCTGTTATAGGGATTATCATCGTGAATATTATCCTTATTTAATCTAGTACGCAGTATTTTTCTCTACCATGCAAACTTAGTTTAAATAGAGTACGCACTTTGGATCCATTAACGGACAGGTTGCAGTTTCCATACACAGAAGATTAATATTGTAATGTCTTTCTCTGGGTTTAAAATTATTATGAAAATGTTTTACAAAATTGTTCAATAATTTTTGTTAAATTACTATTCAGTCAATAATAAATACACAAAAACCTCTTAACCACAAATTTTTTTATTTTACCCTCGTACCGAAGGGTAATATAAAGAAAGTTTGTAGTTAAGAGGTTTTTGTGTATTTATTATTAAATTCAACCACAGTATATTCCTAATAAATAGTTACTATTCAGTCGATAAAAAATAAAAATATTTGTATATAATTTTATTTTCCCGCCGGTTCATTATAGACTATTCAAATTGCATTAATAAATAAAGTTTTATTTACTGACGCTTTTCGGAGATTCTTCCTCCCCAAAGGGCAATAACTTCGATTGATGTTTATACTCTGATAGATGAGGTATCCGAAATGTGTGCAAATGATAGTTTGACAATAGGCCTACTATGTAAGGCGAAACTACATCACACTAAGTTTGTATTTAATCTGGAAACTATACTCTACACCACCCTGTGCGTCTGCATTAAACAATCATACAGGTTTACCGCAAGTTTCTTTTAAAAAGAGAGATCGTTTTAAAGCTGTTACAGGAATTTATGAGCGACTTTAATGCGCGATCCCTAATTAGTGGTGGTACTGTGGGAGGTAAAGACGTGTAGGCTGGTGCAGCCGGTATGTTCCAACAGCTGCATCATTAGGCCTACTTATTTCATTTGGAAATAGTTCTATTTAAAAGCAATGAATAATCGTGGAACTACTGTGAGTAAAATAAGACTCTAGCTATGAAACTTTTTTTGATATTTGGCTTAAGTCTCAGAATTAGTGTTTGTTGATTTAAAAAATTTGTGTTGAATAATTTGTAAGTATCTTACAGCTATTTGGGAGCACATTGGGAAGGGATAAACATTGGGAAGTGCCTGCTTGATGGCAAATTATGTTGAGAAAACAGGAAAAAAGTTATTTCCGGTTATTTAATAGCAATTAAAAGTGTTGTTAAAGTAGAACATTATTGGCTAAACGTATTGTATTCTAGGAAGATATTAGCCTCTGTAGGAACATACGTTAAAGCAAAAAGTGTGTTCATTTTATGAATAGGTAGCTACATAGTTACGGGCGAGGTCTTCCAGAATGGATGAATTATGAATTTACTAGTGACACAAAGCAACAATAAAAATATTTTCTCACGACGGTGGCAAACAATTAATTAAAACATTGTTTAAGAATTGTATTATTAAACTAAATTTCCTTTATGAAAAGCTTCGCACTAAAATTCAGAACGTAAACTAAAACGATTCCCACAGCGGAACAATGGAAAGTGGCTTTCCCGCTCTGAATCTCTGGCGATATTCGCAGGTAATTATGCATTCACGGGTCTCGTCGAGACGAGGCTGTAATTCTACAAAGCGGATCTAGCGTGGCATTGAAGCGTTTGTTCTTAACCACCCATTCAAGTCTCTCTTTACATAAAGCAGCCATTGAATAATACAATAAACAAGTATGGCGTTAAAATGCACGTGCTTTACGTGTATCTTGGATGTAGCCAAGCTTGTCTTTGCGTTTTTATCTTAGGAAAAAACAACAGTGTATTACTAAACATCGAAATGGTCATCGTATGTTTACGCCGGTTAATAATAAGTGGGCAGGATATTTTTTTAAATTTAGGTGAAATTTTCATTTGTTGCTTACGTAAACTTAAAACGCGGACACAATTTTCTGTTTAGCTGATAGGGGTATTTTCTATTGGTATACCCCTCAAGTGGGTTGGACGGGTTTATTAGGAATCCTAGGTAACAGACAGGTTTGTTCACATCTAAATATCCTTTGCATAGGCTTAGGTTTCAGAACGTTACCATCTTCAGGCATAATTAGAAATAAAATTAGACTATTGTTTTACCAGTAAAATGCAGTAAACCCTATAAGCTCTACAAGGGTCTCCAAGAACTGCGTATTTGACGGAATAAATGACCCATTCTATAGAGGCCTTTTATAGACGGCCACGTTCAAACTGAAGCTTAAGATTTCACTGTAGGTTGTTCAAAATTGGCAGGATAGAAAAGGCTGGGTGAATAAGTTATAGGGACAAGGCAAATGGAATGAAAAGAGGTAATTTTTTGCTACAATTGGCAGAGAAACAACCACTGGAGTGCAGCTGGGTTCTATTTGTTTGGTGCAAACATATTTTGGTTTAGCAAATAATAAAACATATATTCTGATTTTGTTCATAAAAATGATGTTAAATTTGTAGAATAAAAAAATGAAACAGATTCTCTTTTATATTTATCGACATTCATTGACTCTACAATCCGCAAATTCATTATTTGATTAGTCTTCGTTTCATTTGCATAGTTGTATATCTATTCAATGCTGCAAACACTCAACATTTCCTGTTATACAAAAACTTCTTACTCTTACAGCTGGCCTTACCCGACACAGTTCTCAACCTTGTACGGCATAAGTTAGGCCTATAAACTGTAGAGCCCGCTATAAAATAAAATGTCGATGTTAAACGATGCTATTACTAGAATTTGTACACCAGAAAATTTGTAAATTACAAATATTACATAGCCTGCTATTAAAATTTGAATACATTACTTGAAGTGAGATTGCTTCTATTCTGCGTTAAAGTCTGCACAACACGTTTCTGCGAGACTGCAATGCCTACAAGTAACAGGTCACCTGAAGACAAACCTAACCTATCCTGCGTACAACAAACAATCACTGAGTTTGGCGACTTTATCCAAGTACTCATTAGCAAAGAGCAATCAGAGATAAATTCTAATTACTTGGCAGCTTCCAGTTGAGATAAACTGGTGGAACAGGTTATTGGATTAGATCATTACAATTTGGGGACAATGAAACGTTATTCCCGGTTGTACGTGATGTATAGTTTTACAGCGATAACCGTCTTGCTCACACTCCAGCAGGCTAACTGAGATAGGGACTACTAATTTCTTCCTTAGATTCGTTCCTTACAGCGGTTATACTTGATTCCAACAGCGTTTTCGTCACATCTTACGAACAACTTAATGTTTGACGTTGTGGTGGATTTAATGAAGGTTAGGCCTATTATTTCTTCACTTTCCGCTCTCTCAATGTTACCCGGTCCCAGTTTCAAATCAGGCATCGTCTTAATTCCCGTAATTCACATAGTGCTTGGAGCCGAATTCGTCCCTTCTTCCCATACAAGCAATGATATCTACGAAGCAACCGAGCCGCAGCTCACAGTCTGACGTCACAACACCCCCACGTCCTTCGTTAATAGGTCTTTCAAATAAGCTTAACATTTGATTCAAAATTCTTTTAAAAAATAAAAGAGAGAGAGGGAGGAGAGAGAACAATCTATAACGCTTCATTCTGCCCCTAAAACAAAACTAACATTTTCGCCTACTGGAGAAACAGTTAAATCCAACTGAAAGATTAGGGCTATCCGCTGGGATAGGACGGGAGTAGCGTCTAACCTATGTTCAGACTCTGACACATCTATGAACACATAGCTTGTATTTACGTGTCAACTGTGAGTTATACAGGCGTCAGGAACTATGCCCGGTCATAAAATAAACCAACGTGAGTGCCATTGTCTCTGAGCGCCGTGTGTGATTATTGCCTGACACAGTGATATTTGTATCTGTGACTTGCCTCTAGCGGGAAGAATTTTTACCGCATTCCAGTCCGTTCTGCTGCACAGCTCCATAACACTTTCTAATGGTGTGGTCCAGAGACTTAAAATGATACCTTTGTTAAAATACCCCCCTCCAAATAGTTTGACTATTTAGTGTTTAAATTCTCAGCGGAAATGCAAATTTCCTTCAAAAGTTGTTTTGTTTACTTGAAGTATCAGTCAGTCGGAGAAAAAACCAAATTCATCATTAAAGTCTCCGGTGACATCTTAACGGACAGAACCATGCATTACCTTTCCTGTTTCTGTCTTGTAGCCTCGCACCATATGTTTCAAATTTCTGGACGTTTTCGCACTTCTTCATCGTTAAAGTCTCCGCTCACTTCTTAATGGACAGAAAGCCATGCATATTGTTTCATGAATCTACCTTGTAGCCATCGCACCATCTGTTTCAAATTTCTGGACATTTTCGCACTTCTTCATTGAGAAAGTCTCCGTTCACCTCTTAACGCAAAGAAATCCATGTTTAAAGCCTCCTAGCTCTACATTGTAACCATCGCAACCTGTTTTTAAATTTTCGGGAAGTTTTTGCACTACTACATCATTAAAGTCTCGCGGTGACTTCTTAACGCATTGAAATCCATGTTTAACGTTTCCTGACTCTATCTTGAAGCCATCGCACCTCGTGTTCCAAATTTGTGAACGTTTTCGCACTTCATCGTTGAATTCTCCAATGACCTCTTAACGTACAGAAACATAGTAACACAGTAGCTGTTGTAGTAGGCCTACCTCGTGAGCCACTGGCCTAACGAACACCTCCATAGGGAACTACAGCGGACACACATTTCCATGTATTAAGTACAACAAGAGCATTAAGACAGAAACAGAACGATGTCTCAGCGACAACTGAGGTAGGTAACTAATAACGTTTTAAGCAAATGTCAAAGCTTAGAAGCCGATAACTCGTAGTAGACCTACCGCCCTCAGGGATACATGCGTTACCTGGAGCGTCTTCCAGTTAATCCGAATCCCAACAATCTATTGATGGTAGAAATATGCGAGTTTCAGTAAAAGTTGAATTACTTGTAGAATCTCGGTTGAAATGCGCCGTCAGTAAGTAGTATCACAAAATAACATTGTAATTTTAACTTTACTGTAGCACAATAGCTTCTGATTAAATTGTTTACCATTTCTGTAATGGGTTTCATCCCCAAACCTGTTCACTTCAGAGATATATCGATAATTTGAATCTAAAGCAGCCGATTGACACTCAACGGCGCACCAACCGTGACAGCGGCAACTGTTTGGAATGCGAAAGATAGGTTTCTACCAAAAATTTAATTTCTGCAGAACTCTGAGCTGACATGAGGCGTTCTCGCTGGACCCCGGCCAAGGAGATTTCACGATAAGACCCGGCGAGGAGGCGTCCGGTGGAACCTTTCCACAGAACCTACTAATGCAGCTTCAAAACTACTTCGCCCGCTGCAGCTGTAATTATTCCGAAAACCCGTTTTTTAGCATTCAAAATAATTTATGGCCAAAGATTTTGTTTTCACGCAAGCGATTAGTGGCTGCAGTAATTAGCGGGCTCCATTATTCCGCCATGAGCGATGGATGGTTGTTGGGAAACGCTTTCTTTAAGTCGCTCGGAATTGTTGGCAATTGCAAAATATTTACATAGCTGTAGATAGCTATATTTTAATTCATTGACAGTAATTTGCTTTTATTATTTTGTATATAATTTCATGGAATTTTATTGTTTTATTCAAAATAAAATATAGCTTCCTTTTTGAAGCCATCATTAGCATATTGTCTTTCCCACACTATCAAGATTCTGTACATAATGGCGACATTCTGGCCAAGTAATATCTGTATGGATCGCCTGTAAAACAAGATATTAATCGGCTTCTGGAATTCAATTTCACAATAAATAATCTTGATACGATGCAAATTTCTTTTGTCGATATTGCACAGTATTCAACAACGCTAAAAACCCACCAAAGCGTACATGTACAGTCACCCTTATTTTCTTGACGTCATCTCCACACGACTCCTTCTTTGCCCTAGCGGTGGACTTCCCTCACGGATTTTTCTCGATCGCCACATGATCGTATACCACGTTATCATGAAGTCTTCTGCACACGTTTCCTGTTTTATCTTGGCGCTGAAATTTCCTATTTCTTCACGATTCTTTCTCGATCGCCACATGATCGTATACCACGTTATCATGAAGTCTTCTGCACAAGTCTCCTTTTTTATCTTGGTGCTGAAATTTCCTATTTCTTCACGATTCTTTCTCAATCGCCACATGATCGTATACCACGTTATCATGAAGTCTTCTGCACACGTCTCCTGTTTTATCTTGGCGCTGAAACTTCCTCACGATTCTTTCTTGATCGCCACATGATCGTATACCACGTTATCATGAAGTCTTCTAACACGTTTCCGGTTTTACCTTGGTGCTGAAAATTCCTCACGATTTTTTCTCGATCGTCACATGATCGTATACCACGCTATCATGCATTTTTCTGCACAAGTCTCCTATTTTATCTTGGCGCTGAAATTTCCTCACGATTCTTTCTCGATCGCCACATGATCGTATACCACGTTATCATGAAGTCTTCAGCACACGTCTCCTGTTTTATCTTGGCGCTGAAATTTCCTCACGATTTTTCTTTCAGTTTTTGACCTTTTTCGTAAGGCATACTTAAGTGTTTCTAGGCGAATATGAACAAGATTCAGTATGTTTTACGTTGACATTCACAGTATTTCTACTGTAGATCTTCCAATAAAATAACAATTTTAACATAAGATTATTTAGAGAACTATTGTTTGGAGTTACACTCGTGGGAAATAGTCAGAGGGTAACTAAACAACGAACAGATCGTTGCCAAGCAAGTATCCCCGCAGAGCTATATTAAAGTAAACTCATGAATACCACCATGAAGCGGCAAAGTGCAGATCCGTGCAAAGCGAGTTTATGTGGGATTCTAGGTTAGCCGACATATGGCAATAAGCAATGCCGGTGTCAGCGTACAGATGATATCGTAAAATATACAAATATTTATGCAACTCGGTCGTGCAAAGACAACGGCGGTTAGACGTCGATGTCATGTTTACAACTTTCCATTTTTCAGTAAAACATATGCATTGTTTGATTACTTACTACAAACTATTGACTAATTGGAAGAGTTTCTCTAGCCGCCGACTTCACGATCGGGTGTTCGGATTTCAGTCCAATACTAAGCTATATGACATTTATCGTAGCTCTTTGGCAACATTCTTAATTGATGGCGTTGGTACCGACAAGTTGTAATTAGACTGCTATTTCTAACTATGACATGTTTAATTTGATAGACACTTACACGCATAACGCCAATGCCAAAGTCACCTCGCCGCCTGGACTGGTGACGTGAAGCGAAGAGATTACAACGGCTGATAGACACTTACAAGCGTAACGCAATGCCAAAGTCCCCTCGCCATCTGGACTGGTGATGTGAAGCGAAGAGGTTACAACGACCGATAGACACTTACACGCGTAACCTCAATGCCAAAGTTCCCTCGGCATCTGGACTGGTGACGTGAAGCGAAGAGGTTACAACGACCGATAGACACTTACACGTGTAACGCCAGTGCCAAAGTCCCTTCGCCGTCTGGACTGGTGACGTGAAGCGAAGAGGTTACAACGACCGATAGACACTTACACGCGTAACCTCAATGCCAAAGTCCCCTCGCCATCTGGACTGGTGATGTGAAGCGAAGAGGTTACAACGACCGATAGACACTTACACGCGTAACCTCAATGCCAAAGTCCCCTCGCCATCTGGACTGGTGACGTGAAGCGAAGAGGTTACAACGACCGATAGACACTTACACGTGTAACGCCAGTGCCAAAGTCCCTTCGCCGTCTGGACTGGTGACGTGAAGCGAAGAGGTTACAACGACCGATAGACACTTACACGTGTAACGCCAATGCCAAAGTCCCCTCGCCATCTGGACTGGTGACGTGAAGCGAAGAGGTTACAACGGCCTATAGACACTTACACGCGTAACCTCAATGCCAAAGTCCCCTCGCCATCTGGACTGGTGATGTGAAGCGAAGAGGTTACAACGACCGATAGACACTTACACGCGTAACCTCAATGCCAAAGTCCCCTCGCCATCTGGACTGGTGATGTGAAGCGAAGAGGTTACAACGACCGATAGACACTTACACGCGTAACCTCAATGCCAAAGTCCCCTCGCCATCTGGACTGGTGACGTGAAGCGAAGAGGTTACAACGACCGATAGACACTTACACGTGTAACGCCAGTGCCAAAGTCCCTTCGCCGTCTGGACTGGTGACGTGAAGCGAAGAGGTTACAACGACCGATAGACACTTACACGCGTAACCTCAATGCCAAAGTTCCCTCGCCATCTGGACTGGTGACGTGAAGCGAAGAGGTTACAACGGCCTATAGACACTTACACGCGTAACGCCAGTGCCAAAGTCCCTTCGCCGTCTGGACTGGTGACGTGAAGCGAAGAGGTTACAACGACCGATAGACACTTACACGTGTAACGCCAGTGCCAAAGTCCCTTCGCCGTCTGGACTGGTGACGTGAAGCGAAGAGGTTACAACGACCGATAGACACTTACACGCGTAACGACAATGCCAAAGTCCCTTCGCCGTCTGGACTGGTGACGTGAAGCGAAGAGGTTACAACGACCAATAGACACTTACACGTGTAACGCCAGTGCCAAAGTCCCTTCGCCGTCTGGACTGGTGACGTGAAGCGAAGAGATTACAACGACCGATAGACACTTACACGCGTAACGCCAGTGCCAAAGTCCCTTCGCCGTCTGGACTGGTGACGTGAAGCGAAGAGATTACAACGACCTATAGACAATTACACGCGTAACGCCAGTGCCAAAGTCCCTTCGCCGTCTGGACTGGTGACGTGAAGCGAAGAGGTTACAACGACCGATAGACACTTACACGCGTAACGCCAGTGCCAAAGTCCCTTCGCCGTCTGGACTGGTGACGTGAAGCGAAGAGATTACAACGACCGATAGACACTTACACGCGTAACGCCAGTGCCAAAGTCCCCTCGCCGTCTGGACTGGTGACGTGAAGCGAAGAGATTACAACGACCGATAGACACTTACACGCGTAACGCCAGTGCCAAAGTCCCTTCGCCGTCTGGACTGGTGACGTGAAGCGAAGAGATTACAACGACCGATAGACACTTACACGCGTAACGCCAGTGCCAAAGTCCCTTCGCCGTCTGGACTGGTGACGTGAAGCGAAGAGATTACAACGACCGATAGACACTTACACGCGTAACGCCAGTGCCAAAGTCCCTTCGCCGTCTGGACTGGTGACGTGAAGCGAAGAGATTACAACGACCGATAGACACTTACACGTGTAACGCCAGTGCCAAAGTCCCCTCGCCGTCTGGACTGGTGATGTGAAGCGAAGAGATTACAACGACCGATAGACACTTACACGCGTAACCTCAATGCCAAAGTCCCCTCGCCGTCTGGACTGGTGACGTGAAGCGAAGAGGTTACAACGACCGATAGACACTTACACGTGTAACGCCAGTGCCAAAGTCCCTTCGCCGTCTGGACTGGTGACGTGAAGCGAAGAGGTTACAACGACCGATAGACACTTACACGTGTAACGCCAATGCCAAAGTCCCTTCGCCGTCTGGACTGGTGACGTGAAGCGAAGAGATTACAACGACCGATAGACACTTACACGCGTAACGCCAGTGCCAAAGTCCCTTCGCCGTCTGGACTGGTGACGTGAAGCGAAGAGATTACAACGACCTATAGACAATTACACGCGTAACGCCAGTGCCAAAGTCCCTTCGCCGTCTGGACTGGTGACGTGAAGCGAAGAGGTTACAACGACCGATAGACACTTACACGCGTAACGCCAGTGCCAAAGTCCCTTCGCCGTCTGGACTGGTGACGTGAAGCGAAGAGATTACAACGACCGATAGACACTTACACGCGTAACGCCAGTGCCAAAGTCCCCTCGCCGTCTGGACTGGTGACGTGAAGCGAAGAGATTACAACGACCGATAGACACTTACACGCGTAACGCCAGTGCCAAAGTCCCTTCGCCGTCTGGACTGGTGACGTGAAGCGAAGAGATTACAACGACCGATAGACACTTACACGCGTAACGCCAGTGCCAAAGTCCCTTCGCCGTCTGGACTGGTGACGTGAAGCGAAGAGATTACAACGACCGATAGACACTTACACGCGTAACGCCAGTGCCAAAGTCCCTTCGCCGTCTGGACTGGTGACGTGAAGCGAAGAGATTACAACGACCGATAGACACTTACACGTGTAACGCCAGTGCCAAAGTCCCCTCGCCGTCTGGACTGGTGATGTGAAGCGAAGAGATTACAACGACCGATAGACACTTACACGCGTAACCTCAATGCCAAAGTCCCCTCGCCGTCTGGACTGGTGACGTGAAGCGAAGAGGTTACAACGACCGATAGACACTTACACGTGTAACGCCAGTGCCAAAGTCCCTTCGCCGTCTGGACTGGTGACGTGAAGCGAAGAGGTTACAACGACCGATAGACACTTACACGCGTAACCTCAATGCCAAAGTCCCTTCGCCGACTGGACTGGTGACGTGAAGCGAAGAGGTTACAACGACTCACAGACACTTACACGCGTAACCTCAATGCCAAGTCCCTTCGCCGTCTGGACTGGTGACGTGAAGCGAAGAGGTTACAACGACTCACAGACACTTACACGCGTAACGCCAGTGCCAAAGTCCCTTCGCCGTCTGGACTGGTGACGTGAAGCGAAGAGGTTACAACGACTCACAGACACTTACACGCGTAACGCCAGTGCCAAAGTCTATTCGCCGTCTGGACTGGTGACGTGAAGCGAAGAGGTTACAACGACCGATAGACACTTACACGCGTAACCTCAATGCCAAAGTCCCTTCGCCGACTGGACTGGTGACGTGAAGCGAAGAGGTTACAACGACTCACAGACACTTACACGCGTAACCTCAATGCCAAGTCCCTTCGCCGTCTGGACTGGTGACGTGAAGCGAAGAGATTACAACGACTCACAGACACTTACACGCGTAACGCCAGTGCCAAAGTCCCTTCGCCGTCTGGACTGGTGACGTGAAGCGAAGAGGTTACAACGACTCACAGACACTTACACGCGTAACCTCAATGCCAAGTCCCTTCGCCGTCTGGACTGGTGACGTGAAGCGAAGAGGTTACAACGCCTCACAGACACTTACACGCGTAACGCCAGTGCCAAAGTCCCTTCGCCGTCTGGACTGGTGACGTGAAGCGAAGAGGTTACAACGACTCACAGACACTTACACGCGTAACGCCAGTGCCAAAGTCCCTTCGCCGTCTGGACTGGTGACGTGAAGCGAAGAGGTTACAACGACTCACAGACACTTACACGCGTAACGCCAATGCCAAAGTCACCTCGCCGTCTTGACTGGTGACGTGAAGCGAAGAGGTTACAACGACTCACAGACACTTACACGCGTAACGCCAGTGCCAAAGTCCCTTCGCCGTCTGGACTGGTGACGTGAAGCGAAGAGGTTACAACGACTCACAGACACTTACACGCGTAACGCCAATGCCAAAGTCACCTCGCCGTCTGGACTGGTGACGTGAAGCGAAGAGGTTACAACGACTCACAGACACTTACACGCGTAACGCCAATGCCAAAGTCCCTTCGCCGTCTGGACTGGTGACGTGAAGCGAAGAGATTACAACGACTCACAGACACTTACACGCGTAACGCCAATGCCAAAGTCACCTCGCCGTCTGGACTGGTGACGTGAAGCGAAGAGGTTACAACGACTCACAGACACTTACACGCGTAACGCCAATGCCAAAGTCACCTCGCGGTCTGGACTGGTGACGTGAAGCGAAGAGGTTACAACGACTCACAGACACTTACACGCGTAACGCCAATGCCAAAGTCACCTCGCCGTCTGGACTGGTGACGTGAAGCGAAGAGGTTACAACGACTCACAGACACTTACACGCGTAACGCCAGTGCCAAAGTCCCTTCGCCGTCTGGACTGGTGACGTGAAGCGAAGAGGTTACAACGACTCACAGACACTTACACGCGTAACGCCAGTGCCAAAGTCCCTTCGCCGTCTGGACTGGTGACGTGAAGCGAAGAGGTTACAACGACCGATAGACACTTACACGTGTAACGCCAGTGCCAAAGTCCCTTCGCCGTCTGGACTGGTGACGTGAGGCGAAGAGATTACAACGACCGATAGACACTTACACGCGTAACGCCAGTGCCAAAGTCCCTTCGCCGTCTGGACTGGTGACGTGAAGCGAAGAGATTACAACGACCGATAGACACTTACACGTGTAACGCCAGTGCCAAAGTCCCTTCGCCGTCTGGACTGGTGACGTGAAGCGAAGAGATTACAACGACCGATAGACACTTACACGTGTAACGCCAGTGCCAAAGTCCCTTCGCCGTCTGGACTGGTGACGTGAAGCGAAGAGGTTACAACGACCGATAGACACTTACACGTGTAACGCCAGTGCCAAAGTCCCTTCGCCGTCTGGACTGGTGACGTGAAGCGAAGAGATTACAACGACCGATAGACACTTACACGTGTAACGCCAGTGCCAAAGTCCCTTCGCCGTGTGGACTGGTGACGTGAAGCGAAGAGGTTACAACGACCGATAGACACTTACACGTGTAACGCCAGTGCCAAAGTCCCTTCGCCGTCTGGACTGGTGACGTGAAGCGAAGAGGTTACAACGACCGATAGACACTTACACGTGTAACGCCAGTGCCAAAGTCCCTTCGCCGTCTGGACTGGTGACGTGAAGCGAAGAGATTACAACGACCGATAGACACTTACACGCGTAACGCCAGTGCCAAAGTCCCCCCGCCGTCTGGACTGGTGACGTGAAGCGAAGAGATTACAACGACCGATAGACAAGTACACGCGTAACCTCAATGCCAAGTCCCCCTCGCCGTCTGGACTGGTGACGTGAAGCGAAGAGATTACAACGACCTATAGACAAGTACAAGCGTAACGCAATGCCAAAGTCCCCTCGCCGTCTGGACTGGTGACGTGAAGCGAAGAGATTACAACGACCGATAGACAAGTACACGCGTAACCTCAATGCCAAGTCCCCCTCGCCGTCTGGACTGGTGACGTGAAGCGAAGAGATTACAACGACCGATAGACAAGTACACGCGTAACCTCAATGCCAAGTCCCCCTCGCCGTCTGGACTGGTGACGTGAAGCGAAGAGATTACAACGACCGATAGACAAGTACACGCGTAACCTCAATGTCAAAGTCCCCTCGCCGTCTGGACTGGTGATGTGAAGCGAAGAGATTACAACGACAGATAGACACTTACACGCATAACGCCAGTGCCAAAGTCCCCTCGCCGTCTGGACTGGTGACGTGAAGCGAAGAGATTACAACGACTGACAGACACTTACACGCGTAACGCCAATGCCAAAGTCCCCCTCGCCGTCTGGAATGGGGCCGTGAAGCGAAGAGATTACAAAGACCGATAGACACTTACACGTGTAACGCCAATGCCAAAGTCCCCCTCGCCGTCTGGACTGGGGCCGTGAAGCAAAGAGATTACAACGACTAACAGACACTTACACGCGTAACCTCAATGCCAAAGTCCCATCGCCGTCTGGACTGGTGACGTGAAGCGATGAGATTACAACGACTGATAGACACTTACACGTGTAACGCCAGTGCCAAAGTCCCATCGCCGTCTGGACTGGTGACGTGAAGCGATGAGATTACAACGACTGATAGACACTTACACGTGTAACGCCAGTGCCAAAGTCCCATCGCCGTCTGGACTGGTGACGTGAAGCGATGAGATTACAACGACTGATAGACACTTACACGTGTAACGCCAGTGCCAAAGTCCCATCGCCGTCTGGACTGGTGACGTGAAGCGAAGAGATTACAACGACTGATAGACACTTACACGTGTAACGCCAATGCCAAAGTCCCATCGCCGTCTGGACTGGTGACGTGAAGCGATGAGATTACAACGACTGATAGACACTTACACGTGTAACGCCAGTGCCAAAGTCCCATCGCCGTCTGGACTGGTGACGTGAAGCGATGAGATTACAACGACTGATAGACACTTACACGTGTAACGCCAGTGCCAAAGTCCCATCGCCGTCTGGACTGGTGACGTGAAGCGAAGAGATTACAACGACCGATAGACACTTACACGCGTAACCTCAATGCCAAAGTCACCTCGCCGTCTGGACTGGTGACGTGAAGCGAAGAGATTACAACGACCTATAGACACTTACACGAGTAACGCCTGTGCCAAAGTCACCTCGCGGTCTGGACTGGTGACGTGAAGCGAAGAGGTTACAACGACTCACAGACACTTACACGTGTAACGCCAGTGCCAAAGTTCCCTCGGCATCTGGACTGGTGACGTGAAGCGATGAGATTACAACGACTGATAGACACTTACACGTGTAACGCCAGTGCCAAAGTCCCATCGCCGTCTGGACTGGTGACGTGAAGCGATGAGATTACAACGACTGATAGACACTTACACGTGTAACGCCAGTGCCAAAGTCCCATCGCCGTCTGGACTGGTGACGTGAAGCGAAGAGATTACAACGACCGATAGACACTTACACGCGTAACCTCAATGCCAAAGTCACCTCGCCGTCTGGACTGGTGACGTGAAGCGAAGAGATTACAACGACCGATAGACACTTACACGAGTAACGGCAATGAAAAGGTTCCCAAGCAGTCTGGGCTGGTGACGTGAAGCGAAAAGATTACAACGACCGATAGACACTTACACGCGTAACCTCAATGCCAAAGTCCCCTCGCCATCTGGACTCATGACGTGAAGCGAAGAGATTACAACGACCGATAGACACTTACACGCGTAACCTCAATGCCAAGTCCCCCTCGCCATCTGGGCTGGTGACGTGAAGCAAAGAGTTTACAACGACCGATAGACACTTACACGCGTAACCTCAATGCCAAGTCCCCCTCGCCATCTGGGCTGGTGACGTGAAGCGAAGAGATTACAACGACCGATAGACACTTACACGCGTAACCTCAATGCCAAGTCCCCCTCGCCATCTGGGCTGGTGACGTGAAGCGAAGAGATTACAACGACCGATAGACACTTACACGCGTAACCTCAATGCCAAGTCCCCCTCGCCATCTGGGCTGGTGACGTGAAGCGAAGAGATTACAACGACCGATAGACACTTACACGCGTAACCTCAATGCCAAGTCCCCCTCGCCATCTGGACTCATGACGTGAAGCGAAGAGATTACAACGACCGATAGACACTTATACGCGTAACCTCAATGCCAAAGTCACCTGGCCATCTGGACTGGTGGCGTGAAGCGAAGAGATTACAACGACCGATAGACACTTACACGCGTAACCTCAATGCCAAGTCCCCCTCGCCATCTGGACTCATGACGTGAAGCGAAGAGATTACAACGACCGATAGACACTTATACGCGTAACCTCAATGCCAAAGTCACCTGGCCATCTGGACTGGTGGCGTGAAGCGAAGAGATTACAACGACCGATAGACACTTACACGCGTAACCTCAATGCCAAGTCCCCCTCGCCATCTGGACTCATGACGTGAAGCGAAGAGATTACAACGACCGATAGACACTTACACGCGTAACCTCAATGCCAAAGTCACCTGGCCATCTGGACTGGTGGCGTGAAGCGAAGAGATTACAACGACCGATAGACACTTACACGCGTAACCTCAATGCCAAAGTCACCTGGCCATCTGGACTGGTGACGTGAAGCGAAGAGATTACAACGACCTATAGACACTTACACGTGTAACGCCAGTGCCAAAGTCCCCTCGCTGTCTGGACTGGTGACGTGAAGCGAAGAGATTACAACGACCGATAGACACTTACACGTGTAACGCCAATGCCAAAGTCCCCTCGCCATCTGGACTGGTGACGTGAAGCGAAGAGATTACAACGACCTATAGACACTTACACGAGTAACGCCTGTGCCAAAGTCCCCTCGCTGTCTGGACTGGTGACGTGAAGCGAAGAGATTACAACGACCTATAGACACTTACACGTGTAACGCCAATGCCAAAGTCCCCTCGCCATCTGGACTGGTGACGTGAAGCGAAGAGATTACAACGACCTATAGACACTTACACGAGTAACGCCTGTGCCAAAGTCCCCTCGCTGTCTGGACTGGTGACGTGAAGCGAAGAGATTACAACGACCGATAGACACTTACACGTGTAACGCCAATGCCAAAGTCCCCTCGCCATCTGGACTGGTGACGTGAAGCGATGAGATTACAACGACCTATAGACACTTACACGTGTAACGCCAGTGCCAAAGTCCCCTCGCTGTCTGGACTGGTGACGTGAAGCGAAGAGATTACAACGACCTATAGACACTTACACGCGTAACCTCAATGCCAAAGTCACCTCGCCGTCTGGACTGGTGATGTGAAGCGAAGAGATTACAACGACCGATAGACACTTACACGCGTAACCTCAATGCCAAAGTCACCTCGCCGTCTGGACTGGTGATGTGAAGCGAAGAGATTACAACGACCTATAGACACTTACACGTGTAACGCCAGTGCCAAAGTCCCCTCGCCGTCTGGACTGGTGACGTGAAGCGAAGAGATTACAACGACCTATAGACACTTACACGAGTAACGGCAATGAAAAGGTTCCCAAGCAGTCTGGGCTGGTGACGTGAAGCGAAGAGATTACAACGACCGATAGACACTTACACGCGTAACGACAATGCCAAGTCCCCCCGCCGTCTGGACTGGTGACGTGAAGCGAAGAGATTACAACGACCGATAGACACTTACACGAGTAACGGCAATGAAAAGGTTCCCAAGCAGTCTGGGCTGGTGACGTGAAGCGAAGAGATTACAACGACCGATAGACACTTACACGCGTAACCTCAATGCCAAAGTCCCCTCGCCGTCTGGACTGGTGACGTGAAGCGAAGAGATTACAACGACCGATAGACACTTACACGCGTAACGCCAATGCCAAAGTCCCCTCGCCGTCTGGACTGGTGACGTGAAGCGAAGAGATTACAACGACCGATAGACACTTACACGCGTAACGCCAGTGCCAAAGTCCCTTCGCCGTCTGGACTGGTGATGTGAAGCGAAGAGATTACAACGACCGATAGACACTTACACGAGTAACGGCAATGAAAAGGTTCCCAAGCAGTCTGGGCTGGTGACGTGAAGCGAAGAGATTACAACGACCGATAGACACTTACCCGTGTAACGCCAGTGCCAAAGTCACCTCGCCGTCTGGACTGGTGACGTGAAGCGAAGAGATTACAACGACCGATAGACACTTACACGAGTAACGGCAATGAAAAGGTTCCCAAGCAGTCTGGGCTGGTGACGTGAAGCGAAGAGATTACAACGACCGATAGACACTTACACGCGTAACCTCAATGCCAAAGTCCCCTCGCCGTCTGGACTGGTGACGTGAAGCGAAGAGATTACAACGACCGATAGACACTTACACGCGTAACCTCAATGCCAAAGTCCCCTCGCCATCTGGACTGGTGACGTGAAGCGAAGAGATTACAACGACCGATAGACACTTACACGCGTAACCTCAATGCCAAAGTCACCTGGCCATCTGGACTGGTGGCGTGAAGCGAAGAGATTACAACGACCGATAGACACTTACACGCGTAACCTCAATGCCAAAGTCACCTGGCCATCTGGACTGGTGGCGTGAAGCGAAGAGGTTACAACGACTGACAGACACTTACACGCGTAACCTCAATGCCAAAGTCCCCTCGCCATCTGGACTGGTGATGTGAAGCGAAGAGAACAACGACCGACAGACACTTACACGCGTAACGCCAGTGCCAAAGTCCCCTCGCCATCTGGACTGGTGACGTGAAGCGAAGAGATTACAACGACCGATAGACACTTACACGCGTAACCTCAATGCCAAAGTCCCCTCGCCATCTGGACTGGTGACGTGAAGCGAAGAGATTACAACGACCGATAGACACTTACACGCGTAACCTCAATGCCAAAGTCACCTGGCCATCTGGACTGGTGGCGTGAAGCGAAGAGATTACAACGACCGATAGACACTTACACGCGTAACCTCAATGCCAAAGTCCCCTCGCCATCTGGACTGGTGGCGTGAAGCGAAGAGATTACAACGACCGATAGACACTTACACGCGTAACCTCAATGCCAAAGTCACCTGGCCATCTGGACTGGTGGCGTGAAGCGAAGAGATTACAACGACCGATAGACACTTACACGCGTAACCTCAATGCCAAAGTCCCCTCGCCATCTGGACTGGTGACGTGAAGCGAAGAGAACAACGACCGACAGACACTTACACGCGTAACGCCAATGCCAAAGTCCCCCCGCCGTCTGGACTGGTGACGTGAAGCGAAGAGAACAATGACTCACAGACACTTACACGCGTAACGCCAATGCTAAAGTCCCCTCGCCGTCTGGACTGGTGACGTGAAGCGAAGAGAACAACGACCGACAGACACTTACACGCGTAACGCCAATGCCAAAGTCCCCTCGCCGTCTGGACTGGTGACGTGAAGCGAAGAGAACAACGACCGACAGACACTTACACGCGTAACCTCAATGCCAAAGTCCCCTCGACATCTGGACTGGTGACGTGAAGCGAAGAGAACAACGACCGACAGACACTTACACGCGTAACGCCAATTCCAAAGTCCCCCCGCCGTCTGGACTGGTGACGTGAAGCGAAGAGAACAATGACTCACAGACACTTACACGCGTAACGCCAATGCTAAAGTCCCCTCGCCGTCTGGACTGGTGACGTGAAGCGAAGAGAACAACGACCGACAGACACTTACACGCGTAACGCCAATGCCAAAGTCCCCCCGCCGTCTGGACTGGTGACGTGAAGCGAAGAGAACAATGACTCACAGACACTTACACGCGTAACGCCAATGCCAAAGTCCCCTCGCCGTCTGGACTGGTGACGTGAAGCGAAGAGATTACAACGACCGATAGACACTTACACGCGTAACCTCAATGCCAAAGTCCTCTCGACATCTGGACTGGTGACGTGAAGCGAAGAGATTACAACGACCGATAGACACTTGCACGCGTAACCTCAATGCCAAAGTCACCTGGCCATCTGGACTGGTGGCGTGAAGCGAAGAGATTACAACGGCTGTTAGACACTTACACGCGTAACCTCAATGCCAAAGTCACCTGGCCATCTGGACTGGTGGCGTGAAGCGAAGAGATTACAACGGCTGATAGACACTTACACGCGTAACCTCAATGCCAAAGTCACCTGGCCATCTGGACTGGTGGCGTGAAGCGAAGAGATTACAACGGCTGATAGACACTTACACGCGTAACCTCAATGCCAAAGTCACCTGGCCATCTGGACTGGTGGCGTGAAGCGAAGAGATTACAACGACCGATAGACACTTACACGCGTAACCTCAATGCCAAAGTCCCCTCGCCATCTGGACTGGTGACGTGAAGCGAAGAGATTACAACGGCTGATAGACACTTACACGCGTAACCTCAATGCCAAAGTCCCCTCGCCATCTGGACTGGTGACGTGAAGCGAAGAGGTTACAACGACCGATAGACACTTACACGCGTAACCTCAATGCCAAAGTCACCTGGCCATCTGGACTGGTGGCGTGAAGCGAAGAGATTACAACGGCTGATAGACACTTACACGCGTAACCTCAATGCCAAAGTCACCTGGCCATCTGGACTGGTGGCGTGAAGCGAAGAGATTACAACGACCGATAGACACTTACACGCGTAACCTCAATGCCAAAGTCCCCTCGCCATCTGGACTGGTGACGTGAAGCGAAGAGAACAACGACCGACAGACACTTACACGCGTAACGCCAATGCCAAAGTCCCCCCGCCGTCTGGACTGGTGACGTGAAGCGAAGAGAACAATGACTCACAGACACTTACACGCGTAACGCCAATGCTAAAGTCCCCTCGCCGTCTGGACTGGTGACGTGAAGCGAAGAGAACAACCACCGTCAGACACTTACACGCGTAACGCCAATGCCAAAGTCCCCTCGCCGTCTGGACTGGTGACGTGAAGCGAAGAGAACAACGACCGACAGACACTTACACGCGTAACGCCAATGCCAAAGTCCCCCCGCCGTCTGGACTGGTGACGTGAAGCGAAGAGAACAATGACTCACAGACACTTACACGCGTAACGCCAATGCTAAAGTCCCCTCGCCGTCTGGACTGGTGACGTGAAGCGAAGAGAACAACGACCGACAGACACTTACACGCGTAACGCCAATGCCAAAGTCCTCCCGCCGTCTGGACTGGTGACGTGAAGCGAAGAGAACAATGACTCACAGACACTTACACGCGTAACGCCAATGCTAAAGTCCCCTCGCCGTCTGGACTGGTGACGTGAAGCGAAGAGAACAACGACCGACAGACACTTACACGCGTAACGCCAATGCCAAAGTCCCCTCGCCGTCTGGACTGGTGACGTGAAGCGAAGAGAACAACGACCGACAGATACTTACACGCGTAACGCCAATGCCAAAGTCCCCCCGCCGTCTGGACTGGTGACGTGAAGCGAAGAGAACAATGACTCACAGACACTTACACGCGTAACGCCAATGCTAAAGTCCCCTCGCCGTCTGGACTGGTGACGTGAAGCGAAGAGAACAACGACCGACAGACACTTACACGCGTAACGCCAATGCCAAAGTCCCCTCGCCGTCTGGACTGGTGACGTGAAGCGAAGAGAACAACGACCGACAGACACTTACACGCGTAACGCCAATGCCAAAGTCCCCCTCGCCATCTGGACTGGTGACGTGAAGCGAAGAGAACAACGACCGACAGACACTTACACGCGTAACGCCAATGCTAAAGTCCCCTCGCCGTCTGGACTGATGACGTGAAGCGAAGAGAACAACGACCGACAGACACTTACACGCGTAACGCCAATGCCTATTACTGCGGAATGTGTGTAGACTTTTCAGTTTCCACGAATCAGTTTCGCAACTTCTCCATGCCTGTCAAACCGTCAGTCTTTCGACATCCGCACCGCCGATATTACCTTGGCCTGGATAACGTAGTATCAAATTCAATACGGCCTCAATATGGCGGACTTAACGTTAGGTCTATATATAGTTTTTACTACAAAGTATTGTGACGGCTAGATAGAGCGGATTTATTTCTTCACAGGAGTCGGTCTTACTCTCTACGGACGCGAGCATCAAGAAACGTTTATACACTATTGTATCAGAAACCCGTCAGTTTCAAAATATGTGATGTGCGACTAAAGTTTATAACGATGCCAAGTCGTCGTTAGAAAAGCACACTAACAATAAACGGCCGTTTGTTGTTGCAAAAGCCGACGGTACAAACAAAACGTTTATACACCGTCTGCTTAGACATGTTCATTGTTGTAAGTGTGTAACATATCTATAAGATAAACTAACCTATAACTTCATGAACATCCATTAAAATATAGCACATTAGATTCAGCAGATATGCTACGTATTATAATGAACGGTGTACATGAAGCGAATGTAGCCCCCGGCCGGGCAGGATCAAAGAACTCGTGTCGTACAGACGCAACCCATCAAAGAATTACTTCAAATCTCCAAGCATAAATAACTTTTTAATACAAACTATTGGGGTTTTAAATATAGTTGTAAATTGATACAACCATGTAACCATCCAACAAACATTATATGGACGGAATGCTATATATAGCATTACAAGAACATGCAGAATTCTTGTGCGTAAATACTAGCGTGTAATTTGTTCCTAATCGAATTGCTACCATTAATCTCTTGAATAAACTGTAGTCTCTCCTTTGGTAATATAATACTTGCACAATCTTAGGTCAAGCTCCTCCCCATAAATCCGAAGTTATGTGAATGGCTCAGAAAACAGACTTGCCCAACCCTCATAGACTTGCCCAACCCTCATAGACTTGCCCAACCCTCATAGACTTGCCCAACCCTCATAGACTTGCCCAACCCTCATAGACTTGCCCAACCCTCATAGACTTGCCCAACCCTCATAGACTTGCCCAACCCTCATAGACTTGCCCAACCCTCATAGACTTGCCCAACCCTCATAGACTTGCCCAACCCTCATAGACTTGCCCAACCCTCACAGACTTACCCAACCCTCATAGACTTGCCCAACCCTCATAGACTTGCCCAACCCTCATAGACTTGCCCAACCCTCATAGACTTGCCCAACCCTCATAGACTTGCCCAACCCTCATAGACTTGCCCAACCCTCATAGACTTGCCCAACCCTCATATTTTTAAAATATCAAGTAATATATTTTTCCTACTGGGAATAAAATTGACTTCGAATGCCAGAATGGCCTATTCCTCATTTCAATGTCAAACCATGCAACAAACAAAATCTTTATCCTGGCTCTGTATGCTTTTACACTTTTTAAAGAGCTAAATTTCCTCTTTTCTTTACTGTATCATAGACAGGGTTCTGAGCCATTCACGGGCCTGTCAAGCGGAAGAGCCAAATTGCTTAGATTAGTATCAGGACTTCTGACCTTTAGAAGAATCTTTAGTGTTTTTCGTTTGTTCATTAATTTAATATAAAATCATTTTCCTTTTTTGTCCGACAGTTTTGTCTACACGTGCTGTGTACATCTCCCAGGGCATCCATAAACCCGCTTGAAGTAAACACTTTGGGTACATGAGGAAAGCTATGTGGGATCTATCTCCTTGTTGTCGTTCTTTTATTCTACGTTATTCAAGTCTCTTTTCCTATTGGTGGTCCCGTAAGCCACTATACTGGAGAGGGAGACTGTAAAGCTGGACCTCGTGGAAAGTCGTGGATAAATCGAAGGCACCGTGTGAAATCACCATAAAAACTGAACTCCGCCGGTTTCTTTATCTGTAAACCTGAATTGGGGCGAAATGCTACGACGAGGGATCAAATTGTTCGTCCTGTCCTTTTCTACTTGAACCGTGCAACGTATAGGCCTAATCCTTGACTGTAGTTTTTTGTTGTCTTAGGCCTATAGCCCGTTTTTCTCAAACACTGATCAAAAGAAAAAAAAATTGTCGAAAAACAAGGGGGGGAATAAGCTATTAAGGGTAATAATTTTAGTTATATACTCGTATTTTCCCAGTAGATTGGGCTCATCCCGAAACGGGCCAAATAGAATCACTTTGGTTAAACTTGTGGCCTACTACTAAGTGGAACTAATTTCTTTGCTAGTCATTCAATATACTTGGAGGTTACATTCTAATAACATTTATGTAAGCAAGGCAGATACATAAACAAGTTGCAAAAAATCTAAATTTTATTTTTAAAATATTTCGGTAACATTTGTTATAGGCCTACAATTAATCCAAAGCAAGATTAGAGTGAATCTAGACAACTTGGGAAGCAGTAACTGGCTAATGCTATAAAGTAGTTTTGTATTTCGCAATTTGGACTTTAATAATATAATATTCCTAATAATAATAACAATGATATTGAATTTATATTCTAAGTAAATATTCGAATCACATTCCCAGAGAATTAATTTAATAAATAGAAATTAAACTTCACTTACATACCAGCAGCTTTCTAGTACCTCGGCAGGAACTCCTCACTGTAACAAAGTGTTCCATTATAAACAGCAATGCAATCCGTCTGTGCTTAACGAGGTGTAATTAACTGTAAGCAAGTCGCGGTGAGCATTTTAATGGCAGCTGTCAAAATTACCTTTTTATTTTTATAATTGTAAACTTTATTTAAATTGTGTTCAACTCGTTTCAAATGACTTGTCGCGACTTTAACGAGTGGTTATGTGGAGAGAGCAGTCGGAACCATCCCGTATTCTATCGCCTGACGATATAAGGCGAGAGAGCAAGGAAACCTGGCAGACTATGGCATCCTCCGCAACCCAACTGTCGAGCTAAGGTTGAAATACGTCACCGCCACAGCAGCTGCTTTGCTGATATATCTCAATCTGACACGAACAAGATAAGCAAATGTAAACGCGAGACTGTTTGTGCGTGCGCGTGCGCGTGTGTGTGTGAGTGTGTGCCCCAGTGACAATCCAAACAGGTGTAGAGTTGTTATGGCTTGCTGCCGAGGCACGGAAAGCAATCTACCCTCCGTATTGAGTTTGTAAGCTCCAGGTCGCAGCTGGAGGCGTTGATTGAATACCCATGTACGCGAGGTTTGTAGTCGCCGCGAAACTGTAACTGTTTATACCAACTTTGTTAGGAACACTTCTAACGCTCCACCAATACACTGCCTTACCTAACTTACTCTAACATGTTTACCAATTATTGTACATTCCACATTAAGCTGAGTAGGCATGGTTATTAACCTGCATATATTTGTAAGACAACTAATTCCGATGTAATGCTTCAAGTTAACCTATCCGTTTGTATACATCCTTAGAAGTACAACTATACAAGCATCGAGCGGGCTTCATCGAGTTGTCCGATAGGCGCTACAAATGCCGAGGCCGGTCACTTATCCGCCCCAGTACTCACATCTCACCGGACACGCTACACAAATTATAAAGTCATTAAACTTAATTTTGATATTTTCGTTGGTTCCAGTGACGGGCGTAGCTCCTAAGATAATGGGTCCGATGACTAGATATATTCGACTCTACGCAACGGTACATCGATTAATCGAATTATAACTCATTTCCATGCGTCTACTTTCTAGCCTAATCTCAGGACGTCACTTCGTTTCCGGTTTGTGGGAACCGGTTGTGTTACATTTAATATTATCCGAACGAGGTGTGGAACAGTTGCAGCCAGACTATTGGCCCGTCTGTTGCAGCCTTACCGTCCGTCAGCCTCTACTGTAAGCCACTGTCCACCGGCCTCTCTTGAAACTCAACGACACATAATCGCTTAGCGTTACTCTCATGATTGGCCTTTACTTTCTCGCTGAGATTTAAAAATGTTTTCACAATCAACGTAATGAAAATGAAATGAGTGGACGACAGATTATAAGGCACTCTCTACTTGTCTAAACGGAAAATTACCGTAGTACAAACCTAACATCTTCATATACAAATTACTACTGGTATTTCCCACATTAAGTAAAACAACCACGCCACTACGCACCTCTCCTACCGCGCAATCTCTTACTTAAAGGCAAACGTTGTTCTCTACGGTCATTAAAATCTTTCCACAACTACTTCTCAAATCATACTTTTGTTCTACTTAAAAGATGAACTTTTTCAGTTTTCATTAAAATCTCCGACGTACATCTCTAGTCAAGCAAAATATATTTAGATTATATAAGGATTTATTTTCTTTCTTGTTTAAAATTTTGTGTAATAATAATAGTTTGGCCTAATACGATTTTTTGTGTTCGCGGTGATTTTCTAAGATGACTCTTTTCTACGGATCTTCCATGATAATATGTAAGATGAACGCATAAACTGTTTATTTTGATATAGAGAGAAGTGCCATGATAGCACGTGTCTAGAGACCCTCACAGGTACGGAGTCACCTTTAGCCTCGTCGCCACCCGCTTTGGCCGAAACTTCCCACAGTACCTGTTGTACGTTTCAGTACCTGCTGCCTCCTTGGACGTGTGCCAGGTGTTTAACATAACCGGGCGCAATGAAGGAAACCATTAGAAGAATCACGACTCCCCTCCTGTCACTAATTGCCCGGCGAAATTTCTATCGCTGATAGAAGGGCGGCGGCTGTGTTCGAAGCAGAAATGTCGGGAGATAGGATGGACGAGTTTGCCAGACCTTCGAGAGTAGGGGCTACAAAGTATCACAAGTAACCTTATGCTTTGCAAAACTAAACTAATACAACAATCTTGCAAATTATCGCTAATGAGAAAATAATAGGTAAAAAACAACGCCTTTGATAATTCACAGCCTGCATGGTGCACATTACTCGTTCCTCTTGAGTAGCCGGTTGTGGGCCAAAAGTTTTCAGGCCTACATATTATGTGAAGGTTTTAATATTACATTTTTTTTACATTTCAAACGTAAACCCGATACTTAAATTTTAATTGAATTATTTTGAATATCACTATGGGGAATAAGAATTTAATAAACGCATTTCGACTTGCCATTCTGCAAAAACCTTCAAGGCATGGAGATCCAGGATTCATCTTAACTACGCCTCCCAGATGTCGTGGCCTCAAGATCTCAGCCCCTTGGCTGCTTCCCTAACGGCCCTGCTAGTTGTATCTTTTCAAAGGTAGAGTTGTATGACTTGGTAATATTAGGCAGATCCCTGCGGAAGTACTTGTGGGTATCTGTCGCACCTAATATCATCATAGCCGCCTGTAACTAAGATGTGTTTGGGACTTGGCTATCCTTGGTCCCTTACCGCACGTACTATCGTCAGGTATTTATTATTTATAGTAATTTCTGTTTATTTAATTTATGTTAAATTTAAAACTATGATAATAAATTTAGTTTTTAAAAAAAAATAATCACGTCTTATATAAAAATAATAGTTTTTCATCATTAAAGACAAAAGGGAAAAGACCATTTAGTAACTTACATGGAAAACAACTTCTATAACTTTAATTAATTTTTCTTCTAAGAGATTTAAATTAATTTAGTTACTGTTATAATATTACAGATAATGCATATATTTTTCTCACTATTTCTGACTGAGAGCAATATCAGTAAGTTGTAAGCTAGCAAAAACTGACGTCACGACCAGGCCACCCCCATGACGGCTACGGCACCCTAATGCTAGATAGTAATGCGTTCCCATTAAAGATATTCCACACGTAAGTTAATTAGAGTATTCTACCCACCTATAACCAGCTACCCTTTACCCGTCTCATCTAACGTTCAAGGCTAACTGCTCACCACGGTTTTAATGCACTCAGCGCACTTACGCAGCCACTCACACATGTCATGTAGTGAACGCTCCAAAAACTCTTAAAAGCCTCTAATTAAAGTAATTTAAAGCACTTTCATTGTTTATTGCGTGCATTAGACTTTCAAGTGTGTTTTCATTACGAACAGCAATGTAGGACTGCAGACACTTCTCTTTACCCCGGTGTACAAGTTTAATCTACGTAAGGGATTGGTTCCACTTTTCCCCATTACCAGAGTATCACTATGTCCTTTCCCTTAGCCTTTCCTAATTCCACTGACTAAAAACAAAGACACCTCTCTTTACTCCGGTGTACAAGTCTAATCTACATTACCAGAGTATCACTATGTCCTTTCCCTTAGCCTTACCTAATTCCACTGACTAAAAACAAAGACACCTCTCTTTACCCCGGTGTACAAGTCTAATCTACATTACCAGAGTATCACTATGTCCTTTCCCTTAGCCTTTCCTAATTCCACTGACTAAAAACAAAGACACCTCTCTTTACTCCGGTGTACAAGTCTAATCTACATTACCAGAGTATCACTATGTCCTTTCCCTTAGCCTTACCTAATTCCACTGACTAAAAACAAAGACACCTCTCTTTACTCCGGTGTACAAGTCTAATCTACATTACCAGAGTATCACTATGGCCTTTCCTTAGCCTTACCTAATTCCACTGACTAAAAACAAAGACACCTCTCTTTACTCCGGTGTACAAGTCTAATCTACATTACCAGAGTATCATTATGTCCTTTCCTTAGCCTTACCTAATTCCACTGACTAAAAACAAAGACACCTCTCTTTACCCCGGTGTACAAGTCTAATCTACATTACCAGAGTATCACTATGGCCTTTCCTTAGCCTTACCTAATTCCACTGACTAAAAACAAAGACACCTCTCTTTACTCCGGTATACAAGTCTAATCTACATTACCAGAGTATCACTATGGCCTTTCCTTAGCCTTACCTAATTCCACTGACTAAAAACAAAGACACCTCTCTTTACCCCGGTGTACAAGTCTAATCTACATTACCAGAGTATCACTATGGCCTTTCCTTAGCCTTACCTAATTCCACTGACTAAAAACAAAGACACCTCTCTTTACCCCGGTGTACAAGTCTAATCTGCATTACCAGAGTATCACTATGTCCTTTCCCTTAGTCTTTCCTAATTCCACTGACTAAACACAGAGACAACTTTGCAGCCCTTCGATACGCAGTAGACCTACTTTAAGTATGCGAACGTATGCTATACCCTTATACCCTGTACCAGAGAGTTGATGCCCTTATCTCGATCCTTTCTTACATCCTTCATGTTGCGTAAGTAACTATAGAGGCAAATCGGCTGAGTCTACGAATGTTTTTAAACAAAAAGCAAGTAATATGAAAATCAAAATTTTAAGGTCAATTCCTACTTAGGTAAAAAAAAATAATTTAGTTTTTTCTATTAAATAATTACAATTACTACAAATATATATATATATATATATATATATATATATATATATATATATATATATATATATGTGAAGGTAATATATTACTATTGTAAGTAATTTTATCCACCATTAAGTGCAATGATTTTACCTTGAGTGATAAGGCGCATTTCGGTCACTTGACTATTGTCGAATCACTCGAATCGTTGCACTTGATGGTGGATAAAATTACTTACAATAGTAATATATTAACTTCATAAAGTCAGAGCAACGGAAAAACAATGGATAACGTAATATATATTTTAAAACAACACAGGTTATTCAAATACAAGAATATTTATTATTTTAGGATTTAAAATAATAAATATTCTTGTATTTGAATAACCTATGTTGTTTTAAATTATTAAACAAGAAAACGTATTTTATATTTATATATATATATATATATATATATATATATATATATATATATATAAATATATATATATTATGACCTAAGTTATTTAAAATATATAACTTTTCCTTTAGGTTATCTATTCAATTACATTAACACTCTTTTATCTCACCCTTAGTTTTTTAACTAATTAACACCAATATCAAGTTTAACATCACTTGCATTTATTCTTGAGATTAAATTAATACACATTATACCTATTTGTCTTAATACTATTTAGTGACAAGATTAATTCCTTAACTAATATTACAATTACAAAAAAAGGTGGACTCTTGAGGCTCTAGGTTATTACAATAAAGTTTAATAATGACAGTGTTAATTTCTCTTTCTCTGGGGTCGTTATTATGGAACTTTATATAAATTAAAACGTGGTGAAAAAAAACTAAATTATTATTTTATTTAATTTGAAAATGTACTGTTTATAAAGCTCTGCTACTTTTAATGTAAAAAATTACTTATTATTGTTGATTTCCTGGGATCTTGACCGTTGTTACTGCTTCGATGCACTTTCACATAACTAACTTATTTTTCCTAACTCTTGACTAAATTATTTACGTCGCACTTTTTTTTAAGTTATACAAATACAAAAAATTACATTTCCCTTAATTCTATTAGTAAAATTTACCCCTTATTAAAATTACTGACAATTGCCCCCCCCCCCTATACGTCTGCCCT